>JAGDQP010005007.1:0-58543 GCA_022664845.1 Lepisma saccharinum | reverse complement strand
GCCCCACGTTGGGAAGGGAGAGTTGAAGCTCTCAACTGTGATGACTACTATCTTTTATTCACAGCAGCTCCCCAACTGCATCACGATGCTGCGTAGGCACCGTGCCAGACCATCCCCTTTTGGAGAAATTCCTAGGCAGCGCTGGGAATCGAACTCAGGACCCCACGATCAACAGTCAGCGACGGTAACCACTAGATCAGCAGGACGGTCAAACACACATATGTTTACCTAGGCCATCTCAAAACATCAGATGCCAAGTTGACTCATGAAATAAACAGAAGATGAAAAATGACGTGGAGTTAGTTTGGAAGACTACACTTTATTTTCAAAAGCAAACTACCAATGTGTCTAATGTGTAAAGTTTATAATCAATGTGTCTTACCTGTAATGATGTAGGGCTGTGAAACTTGGACATTTAACGCGCAAACGAATCAAAAATTAAGTCACACAAAGTGCAATGGAGATATGCATGCTAGGAATAACCAGGAGGGACAGGAAGGAAAATGAATGGATTCGCGCACAAACAAAGGTAGAAAATATAATCAAGACTGCGAATAAGATGAAGTAGAGATGGGCAGATCACATACTTAGACGAACAGATGGAAAGTGGACGATAAATGTACTACGTTGGATTCCTACAGAGAAAAAACGACTGAGACAACGTCCAAATTCTAGATGGGTAGATAGAACCAAGCGTTTCTAGGAGCTACATGGATGAAGATAGCAGCAGACCGTGATATGTGAAAAGAAAAGGTGGAGGCCTTATCCAGCAGTGGATAGAAAATGGCTGAAAATGAGTCGAATGTTCTTCACAGATGATGGTAGAAGTAAGGAAACAGCCTCGAACGACCTCATTTCCCGGAGGACAGAATGCAGCTGGCAACGGCAGCGGTCAGTTCTGCAGGAAGTCAGAGGGTCAAAATGCCCGGGTTTGGACTGTAGACTGCCAGAACACCGACACGGCAACTCGAACGAACCTATACGTGGCGACTGTCAACTGTCGGTTACATGCAGGAGAGGACAAATTAGAAGAATTGCAGAATGAACTCAAGAGCATTAAGTGGGACATCATAGGACTATCAGAAGTGTGGAGGAAGGAGGAAGAAGAGTTGGAACTACCGTCGGAGCACACGTTCTACTTTAAAGGAACAAAAATGGAAAACCGACAGGCGTTGGCTTTATAATTAATAAAGACCTGAAGTCACGGATCACAGAAATTGAAGGAATTTCAGATAGAATACCACGGGTAGTAAGATAAACAATAGGTACAGTATCGAAATTATACAAGTGTATGCTCCAACCTCCTCACATCCGGAGGAGGAAATAAAAGACCTATACGAGGAGACACAGAAGATTTTGGATAGTAACAAATCGCATTACAAAATTGTAATGGGAGACTTCAATGCGAAAGTAGGAGCCAAGCAGAGCAGTGACACGAAAGTTGGAAACTTTGGATTTGGCAAAAGAAACAAGAGAGGAGATAAGTTAGTGGAATTCTCAGAAGCCAACAGCCTGTTCATTTCCAATACATTGTTCAAGAAACCGCCCCAGAGGAAGTGGACATGGAAAGGCCCAAATGGGACCAAAAACGAAATATACTAAGTTATATCGAATAACAGGGCAATTCTGCAAGACGTTTCTGTTCTGAACAGTTTCAAAGTCTCGATTGATCATAGGATGGTAAGATGTAAGCTGAAACTAAATACTAGACTTGAGAGAAAGAAGCTTATCAGAGGCAAACTACCACTTTTAAATCTGGAAAATCTAGGGAAAAACAGAAAGACATTCGAGATAGAACTAAGCAACAGATTTAGCGCCTTGGAAGAGTTAGAGGATGAAGAAGACATCAACAACAGAAATAAAATACTGACGGAGATAATAAGAGAGACAGCTAAGGAAATAGCAGGCACTAGAAAGAAAAGAGAAAGCATAATCTCAGAAGAAACTAAACTCTTGATGAAGAAAAGTAGGAAAATGAAAGCAGATGAAAATTGCATAAAAAGGATTGAATGCATTGAACTAAATAAAACCGCAAGGAAGAAAATAAGAGAGGATGTACGAAGATATAACGAAAATCTTGTTATAAATACAATCGATTAGAACAAGAGCCTGAAGAAAAGCAAACAGCAGCTCATGATAGGAAAAAGGATATAATTTCAGTTATTAGACCAGACGGGACCGTAACACGAAATAAGGAAGGAATTTTAAAAAAATGAAAATTTCTACAGAGAATTGTACTACTCCGAAGAAGAGCTGGAAAATGTAGACTCAGAAGAAAATGATGTAGGTGTCCCAGATGTAATGAAAGAAGAAGTGGATAAAGTACTTCGAGAGATGAAGAACGAAAAGACGCCAGGAGAAGATGGACTCACAGCAGAGATGTTTAAATGGGGGGATGAAAAGATGAAAGAGGAACTTGCGAAATTATTCTCAATATGCCTGAAGAAGAGATAAGTTGGAATAATGCTGTTATAATTTTGTTGTACAAGAAAAGGGACAAAGAACGCGTCGAAAACTACAGACCAATTAGTTTACTGTCAGTTCTATAAAAAAAGATTCACCAAAGTTATTTAGAATCGTATTGAACGGGACTTAAATTTTAACCAGCTAAGGGAACAAGCCGGATTTCGTCGTGGATTTAGCACAATGGAGTATATACAAACATTGAATGAAGTTATGGAAAGCACTAATGAATATGAACTTCCACTATGTTTGGGATTCATAGATTTTGAAAAAGCTTTCGATTCAATCTCCTTGTCAGCAGTACTTAAATCACTTGAACATAAAGGTATCGAAAATACGTACATCAAGCTACTGCGAAACATTTATTCGAGTGCCACATCTGTCATTAGACTACATCAAGAAAGTGAAAAATTTAAAGTTTGAAAGGGGATAAGGCAAGGAGATTTAATTTTTCCAAAACTGTTTTCTGCGGTCCTAGAGAGAGTGTTCCTAAATTTATATTGGGATGAAGTTGGAACTAAAACTAATGGCAAATATCTTCATCACCTACGGTTCGCTGATGATATAGTCCTGTTTGCTTCAAATGCGGAAGAACTATAAACCAGAATGGAATAACTGAATAATGAGAGTTCAAAAATAAGGCTTAAAATTAATTTAAGTAAAACAAAGGTCATATACAAACAATATGCTGCAAAAAGGAATATAAAGATTAGCAGAGATACAATAGGCATAGTTGATGAGTATGTTTACATAGGCCAGCTCATAACATCGAATGTCAAGTTGACTGATGAAATAAATAGATGGAAAATAGCGTGCAGTTTGTTTGGAAGACCACACTTTATTTTCAAAAGTAAACTACCAATGTGTCTGAAGCGTAAAGTTTATAATCAATGTGTCTTACCTGTGATGATGTACGGCTGTAACACTTGGACATTGAATGCGCAAACGACTCAAAGTTTGAGAGTCACAGGAAGAGCAATGGAGAGATTATGCTAGGAATAACAAGGAGGGACAGGAAGACAAATGAATGGATTCGCGCACAATCAAAGGTAGAGGATGTAATCAAGACTGCGAAGAAGCTGAAGTGGGAATGGACCGGTTACATAGCTAGACGAACAGATGGAAGGTGGACGACAAATGTACTACATTGGATTCCTTGAGAAAAGAAACGACCGAGACGAAGTCCGAATGCAAGATGGGTAGATTAAATCAAGTGTTTTTCTTTTCTTGATGTGATATATCAGTTTGTCCTGGAAAGTTCCAAAAAAACAATGATGAAATCACTTTTGATATAACTCTAATCCTGTACGAAAAATGACCTGTGAAATTGACTTGGAGAGTGGTACAGTCATCTAGCATTACATCTTCTTGAGATTGGGAATTCCATCTTCTGTTAGTGCAGTGTTCGATTTGTGCAATTTCCAGAAAGAGGCATTAGTGAGATATGCATTTTACGGTACTTTGGGGTCGTCCATATCCCAGGATAGAGGTATATATCTGTAAACAGAAGCAGGCAAGATTTTTGCAAGGGGGTGGAATCCCAATCATCTTCCGCTATGAATCGAACACTGCCTTAGCGTATTTAAAACTTTGTAGTACACTTCACGTTGTGGCTATGAGGATCATATTTTCCAACCTAATGGTGCCTGTTATGTAGCAGTTCTGTTTTCGTTTTTTCAAATTTTTCAACAAATGATGGTTTTTCGTCATTAGACTCACACGTTCTCCAGGTCAATTCCACGTGTCCTTTTGTCGTACATGATTAGAGTTATGCCAAAACTAACTTCATCATTGGGTTTCTTGGAACATTCCAGCACAGATTGATAAATCAGATAACCCACTTACTACTTAAGTATGTCGAAACATAGTCAAGATGGCGGATTTTGTCGTCATATCATCCAACATGTATCAGCTCTTGTCCAGTGTCCATTAATGGCCATTTTCTTTCAATAGATATAACACTTTATAAAAGAAAAGGCGTTTACCGTACTCTATATTCTATTTACTTGCTCCCTACGTTGCATCTTTCTCGGGTTTCTTTGTCATTATTTGTTGCCGACAGCACCTATAATTTTGGCTGTGAAAGTTTACCAAGGGACTGTTCCTACATACGAATCATCATTAAAATCGGACTGTAACGCCTGGCGAGTGTTCCTTGTTAGTACACGTGCTTGTGTCCACCGGCATGCAGTTTGATTAAAAGAGTTGCAAATGGCGTCATTGTATAGATGGAGAGATAAATCTTTGGAAAAGTGATGGTGGTCATCTGGGTAGACCGTGTGAGTATAAAGCGAGGTGAAATCCAATATGGCGGGTGGAACATATAATTTCTAGCATACAAGTAGCCATATCGTCGGAACTATTCTATATAAAGGTTTGATTTTGGTGTCAAATTGTAGGATTCAATTCGCAAAATAGTTAGCAAATGATGGCAGCCGCCTTGGTAGTACATCTGATGCCATGCAGAGGGAAAATCCAGCATGACTGCCAGAACAAGCTATTTTTACTATACAAGCACTGTAGCTACGATGTTGGTGTCAAATCATAGTGTTCTACGATCAAAGTTATCAACATTTGTTGCTGGATAACTGGTTAGTTCAACTGAGGCGAAGGGGAGGGAAGAATCCAATATGACCCCCAAAACGTGCAACTTCTACCATGCAAGCAAGCGTATCGTCAGACCTATTGCACCTAGACACCTATTTTGGTGTCAAATTGTACTGTTTTACGGTCCAAATCAACATTAATGCTCATGGTTATCTAGGTAGTCCGTCTTGGGCCATGGTAATGAAGAATACAATATGGTTGTCGGAAAATACAACTTGAAGCATCCAACAAGAATATGTTCGGAACTATTGCAACAAGAGCTATGATTTTGACATTAAATTGTAGAGTTTCAAATTGTTAGCAAATGATGGTGATCACCTGAGCAGTGCATCTGGAACCATAGAGAGGGATAAATACAATATGGCAGGCCAAGGAAATCGTTTCTAGCTTAGAAGCAACCACATTTTCGAAACTATTGCACCTCGGGAAATGATTTTCGTGTCAGTATCGTTTGTACGGTTTTATAAAAGGGATGAGGATAGGTAGGTAGTCCGTCTTTAGTCATGCGGAGAAAACAATTTAATATGGATGCCACAATATGCAATTTCTAGCACACAACCAATCATATTGTGGGTAGTGCTGTACTTTGAAAATGTTTAGAACCTGTTCCGTTCAATTGCAACTAGCGTAACTTGCAATCAATTCTAATATAAAGTTAGGATATGTTAGTTTTTAAGATTATATTGAGTATCCATGTAATATATTGTAACGTGCCCCAGGCTCTTCCAACCTGATACCCAACATATTTATTATAAAAGACTCTCATACGTACCATGCCTCTATATTCGAAGAAACAAATTTCCTCGTTACGTGATCATTATCATGATTAGTTGGGATCGTCATGTAAACATCTTACATGAACACTATTACGACGATCAGCAAGACAAGTAGTAAGCCACATAAACAGGTAGTTCGTAATACATGTTACATAATTTGTTATATTATAAAAGAGCAATAATTGTGTTTATAGCGCAAACACTCTTCCGGGCAGACTCGTTGAATAACAAGGCACTAAAATTCCATGGGCCATCATCCTGCTCTTGAATTTTACTGACCCATGGAGTTTCCAATCACCTCTCTTTTCCAAAGGGGAAAAGCAAACTAACAAAATAGAGAATGACTGTAGCACAGTAAGTGAGTTGTATCCAGTCCTCCAGGGACACATGTTCGCTACAACAACATTTACTACAGACTTTATTCAACAAACAGGCTAACTGGAGTTAGCTACCATTTGGCGTCAGCGAATCAGTCCGGTGAGTTGTAAGCGCTACTATTTATAACTACCTCTCTTAGACATGAAGGTGAACCTATGTCTTTAAAACCTCTCGTTTTATTTCTTTTCTGCTACATCCTTAGATTCCCAGTCTAAAGAGCTACGGCTCCTCAGGAAGTCTTACGATATACGGAAGTCCAGAACTCATTTTAAGGGCGCGTTAAATTAACGGCCTAGCCAAGGCTCGACTGTGCGAATTTTGTTTAAGTAGCAGGTAACTAGCCGCGCCACAGCCTGGCTGTGGGCTGTCTAGAAACCTGACAGCCTCACTTCATTTTGGCGGGAAGCCAAGGAGCGGACGTTGCCAACTAAATAACAATGATTTGGGTGTATGATAATTTTGATTCCTGTATGAAGTTTATCCTTGTTTGTGCAAGGGTTGCCCTAGAAGAATTGAAATTTAATTATAAATCAAATTCATAGGTGGCATAACACGGTAACGGATTATAACGAACAACATGGAAGAATCATTAAACTTGTTTTTACCAATATATTTATAGTTAAGGAGATATATCAAGTTGATTAAAGTGTTTTCTGAAAAGTGTCCGGAATATTTTGATTTGAATTTAATTTTTAAGTCCTTTAGGTAACTGGCCCAGGTCGGATGGTTGATGATGGAATGAATTGCTGAAATGAAGAAAGTGCGATGAAACGAGAGTAACCACGAGAGTAACCATGTAAACGGTGTTTATCCACCACAAAACTGACATGGTACGAGATCCAACAGACGACCCCACTTTGATTTTGCTTTCCCTTCAATATTAGATGTTAGAATTTGTTTTCCCTTCAATATTAGCAAGCTATCAACAAATTATACTATTTATATAAAGACAATCAAATGAGGTTTGCACTAATTTCATATAACAGGTTCTTTAAGTAGTCGTTTATCTATATACATTTCCCCTCTTTATTTCATCAAGTACTCACAATTCTAGTGTATTGATAGCCATATAAACAATAAAAACAATCAGGTTCAGTCATATTCAACGAAGAAGGTAATTCAACATATATAATTTCTACGAATACTTTTTCTTCAGTTGGTCGGTAACGCTGACTCAACCAGAATTCACCTCACTTCATCAGTAGTTTCCGCCATTTTGTTTTGGCTCGTCAACGAATATTCTGTTAAATTACACAGGGTACATGCTAGTAGTCAGGCCACTGGCCGGGCAACAAATTTAACGCACTCTAAGAATGCATACGTGTAAATAACAGATCTTAAATATTACCTTAGGAGCTCTAGGTTTTTATTCAGGTGAGATCACTTACGAAAGACTACCACAAACTACAATAAGCAAACACCAATATGATGAACACTCAAAACTATGCATTATTCCATATACTTAATTCAAAATAAAATACAATTTCGTAGTTTCACACTTTACGGATAATCTAAAGCAACGATCTCCAAGAAAAGATGGCAGCACTAGCTCCGCACATGTCTAATGTATTTTCATTGTTAGACGAAATTTCACTGCTGTTCCTACAAATTCAAGTCTAGAGAGTTCAAACTTTCAGGGAATAAAGTTCATAACCAATTCAAGAGCATGATCGATGCCAATTTTTAATTTTCGTTTCTCTTCAGTGTTGAAATAGTTTCATTGTTATAGGTTTGATATTCACAAAAACAATGAAGCGATTTCAACAATGAAGGAAAACGAAAATAAAAAATCGACATCTATCATGCTCTTGAATTGGTTATATGAACTTTCTTCCCTGAAAGTTTGAACACTCTGGGTTAGAATTTATAGGAGCAGTAAGGAAATTTCGTGTAACGATAAGAATACATTAGATATATAGAGAGATAGTGCTGTCACCTTTTGTTGGAGATCGTTACTTTAGATTATCCTTAATCATAAAATACCGATATAACAGGCCTCAATATATTAATATTCATCATCTGTACTCTCGCATAAATCAAGGTTCATTTAATCAAATTCAATAATGAAAGAAAATTGATCATTCTACATCAATAAATAATGCGAAACAATTTACAGTCGTTCTTTTCCGAACGTGATAGAAATTATATCAAATTATGCATCCCTGCAGGTAGCAGTAATTTTACTTTGAACTAGGTACCTGTAGTGGTGTCATTGTAGACGTCAATAGCCAGGACACACTTTTATTTACTTAAGTTTTCTTTATGTAATTCTAAATCTTATTGTAACAGCTATGAAATACTTTTATGTTCAAGATTTCTGTTGATTTATAATTCCAAGAACTTTGGCGAAAGATTTCATTCATTAGGCAATCAGAATGACTTATCTTGCAAAAATCGGCAGTATAGCGGCGAGTTACTGCTGATTATTACAACTTAATTTGTGATAATGTTACGAAGGAAGAAGTTGTCCTATTTCCTGGGCAGCAGACTGCACAGTGTTGTCCGAGTCCACTACAACTGTCTGGGGCTGGAAAGATAAAGATGGACTGCATATTCTCAAAGCTCTAAATAATGATGCGACTTGAAGAACACGAAGAAATATTATGTTTACTGGTATCTGACCAGCTACAACTCACCCAGCTACAAAAAGAGACAGAAATTAGCTAAAGCCCGAATTTTCAGTGTAATTCAACTGGCCGATTATAGAAAAGAAGAAGGCGTACGTGATTGGCACCGACTACTCGTTATCTTTTGACAGGTTCGTAATCGTCTCAATGGAAAGAGCACCGATAAACATCCTTTCCACCACGTATCGAGAAATCAAGCTGGAACTTATCCTCAGGAAGCTGCGCAAATGAGCAGTAGCAACACTTGGCGACTGGACTTAGGAATTGCTTCGATCCAAAAGACGCCCATACAGTTGATGTTCTCTACCATTTAAAATTCTAGTTACAAAATATGGCAAATACTCTGGGTTGAAAGAACTATGAAAATGTATCCGTTGGGTTGAATCGCGCAGTACAGTATCAATTGCATCCGATGTAGAATTTATCGAGACAGTGCGAGAATTTTTTAAGCTAATAATAATGTAGCATACATGGATGATCTTCCTACTTCATATCTGAACATAAGCTCTTTAAACGTCGTTATGTATGAAGCACTCAGATCACGGCGTGATAGCAACAGTTCCTTCAAGATGAAATTCCGCATATAGATTTGTGCTCCTGAAAACAACGAAAGAAATCTGAACAAGTGACCTTGAAACACAAGAACTTAAGACTGCGAGCACCATTCTAGAATATAGATACTAGGAAGATGAATTAAGAAGTATTATTTGATACTGTAAGATTATTGCGAAAGCTAGTACAACATTGTGAAAAGTGGAAGTTTTCTGGTTCTTTGTCACAGATGGATAAAATCGTTCTTCATGAGTTACTGGTGTTCTTTTAGTAATGGTTGGTTAGAACAGGCGCCATAACATCTGACGAGAGCCGTGTAAGTAAAATAGTTGAGCGTGCTTATTGACTTGTCCAGTTTATGATGTTCAAGTGTTTGACACAGCCTCAAACCAAGGTCGCTTGAATCCACCCCCACACGCACCACACTATAAGGTCTCGCCACCCGACAACTTTCTCTCTAGAATTTAGGGTGGAAAGTCTGTGACGTCACCTCGAGGCCAAGTGTTTCTTTCTGCCGCGCTAGTCACTCGACCAGACATAACATTCGCGGATAGAAATACGCATTATTTGCTTGTCAAAAGCCTCTTTTAATGCAAGTCATTTAACAGGAAAGTTTATTACAAAGTATATGGAAGGATTATATACTCATGTCAAGAACATTTTTTGATAGCAACTCTGCTTGGAATCCATTGTTTCTGTTTTAGAGTTAGGACCAGACATACGCTTTATAAGAGTATTATTATACTCTTTTAGAGGTTCAAATACTCTTTTTCATCCGAAAATACCTCCAAATATACCATTTTCCTAATTTCAACGTATTGTCTAATTAAATGTCTTATAATTTCTAAGTTCCTAATACATTATACAAGTTAAACATCATCTACTTGCACAAAGGAACTCATCTACTATTTGTTACTACCGAAACTTGTGAAAGAAGGGAGTATAAAAGAGGAATGAATATTCCGTAGTGTCACATACAATACTTTAAGTATCATCGTGTTTTCAAAGGTGTCAATGAAATTAAGCATAGCAATTTCAGAGTATTTTCCTATTTCTATGAGGAAGTGAAACATGTTGGTATTTCATTGGAAATTAATAGTAGTAATCGATATTGTTGATACTTATTGTGAAATATTAAAAACTATTGAAAAATATCTTAATAAAAAGGGGTAAAGAAAAAACAATGATGGGTCAATGGAGATCAAAGATTTAGTACACGCTAAATCTTTAAAAGTAATTGTGCTACTCGTACAATTGATTACTTGGTACAAATGTTGATTGAGAGATAATCCTCAGTGCAATTAAAAGTTACTGGCTATAGTTTAAAAAATCCTTCTGGTGTCAACACTAGAAAAGCCGATGAAAGTAAAATTCAATGTGAATATGAACTGTAAAGGATTTAATTGAATTTTATTCAAGCCATTTAGGCAACTTTGGCTCAGGTCGAATGGATGATTATGGGAGAATTGGTGAAAAGAGTAAAGTGATAGGAAATGGGAGAACCTCGAGAAAACCTTCACACACGGTGTTTGTCCACCACAAATCCCACATTGCACAAGCCGAGATCGAAGTGAGGTTCTACAACTGAGCCACTGCGGCATCTCAAGAGTTAACTGGCAATGAAAGCGTATTTTATTATTATGAAGAAAGCAAGAAAATCAGTGATGCCAGAAAATCAGTCATGGACCATCATTGAGGGTTTGATGGTGTGTGAGTAATTTAAGTATTTTGTGTTTACATACTCATTAGATCTATAAGTAATCTCAGTTCGATCAATTTTCTTGATTATTAGGATATAATGGTAGCGATTACCAGAATTCCATCTGTATACTCTTTTTGTGTCAACTCTACACTATTCTAGGTACGGTAATTCTTCTCCTACGTTCTTGTGCTTTTCTGTTCAAAAAACGGATACGGAAGAATGTTCTTGTTCAACAAAAGAGTTTTAATGTCTCTGGATCTTCGTGTGGGAAACCTTTTTTCAATAATTAGAACAACCATCCTATCACAATTTTCTTGCGACATACAGTTTTACCGTGCATCTGTCGAAAAATGCGTACTTACAGCACAAGACATCTTGCTAAATTTTACCAACTTCACATGCACAAGATTTGCTAACACAACACAAATATAAAAAAAAAATACGTACGCACACGCAAAAAATAAGCACCACACAACGCGTTCTCAAATGTACCCGGCAAACGAGAAAGCAAGAGAAGAGGCCTCGCGGTGACGTCACGTGTCACACCCACCACTTGTTGACGAAAAACAGCTCGTCTTGGCGGGACCTTTAAAAAGCAAGCGTGGCAAAGTTAACGGACCTTGGCCTCAAACAGTGTATCAAACACTGTTAGACGTACAAGAGAAAGGTCTTTGCAGATATAGTTATCTGTCCAACAATCATTATGTAACGTACGTGTGACAAACGTTCTGTACGAAGTCGGTTAACTTGTAAGCTAGAGTAATCCAAATTGAATCCCGGTTTGCACAATCAGAGCTGAAGAAGATGATTAAAGAATTGTATGTGTTTTACGTTTCACCAGGTAGGGTTAATGTTTAAAGTGAATCGGAACGGACTGGAACGGCATTGAGTAAGAAATATAGAACTGGAATGGAGTTCCTATAAGAATAAATATATTTTTTTTATCTGAATTTAAATATAACGCAGCCAACGTCACGTCGAACAGTGAGAATTACAACCAGGTCTAGTTCTTCTTCCTCACTTTCCGTGTGAAAATATTTTTCCAGAAAAATAAGTTACATGTAGGTTTTGTGGAAAACCTTGCTCTTATGTGCAACACTTGGGAAAAAATGAAATACATATTGTAGTAATCTATTTCTTTAGAATATAAAATTCACAGATCTATAGCAAAATGCGCGGCAAGAATGACGAGCATGAAAACATTTCCTTGATCACTATACTAATCTGCTGCTGTCTTCAAAGTAGTAATGGATGGGCGGATAAATCAGAACAAGTTTATTCAAGCTCTAGTAGATGGACTTCAACGAAGAATGTATGGCAACACATACATTCAGATTTTCGAAATAAAGGCGTGTATATAAAGTCTACAAGAAATTGCAATAGTGACATTTTAGGTCAATTAGAATACTGTACTGGTAAGAACTCTCATGCACTTTAAACACTGGCAGGGTTGGATCACGAAACGCCACCCACTTTGCTATGGATGAAATAAATTTTCAGGAAGAAACTCCGGATGCCAAGGGAATTTTACAGAACAGGACATTTATTTCTGCATACGTGGGCTTATTAGCACCACAGAACCAAACATCATGCCTTACATCATGTAGTACATTGCTCGGCTTTGAATCTGCTGTTTCCACAAATTTTTCACACATGCTTTTTTAAAATTGAATTTGAATTTAACTTTTAAGGCCTTTAGGCAACTTTGGGTCAATCCAGATAGATGATGATAGGATCATTGGTTGATTAGAGAAACTAGGAGAAAACGGGAGAACCCCGAGAAAACTCACGCACACGATGTTTGACTATCCGAAATCCCATATAGCACGAGAGGGTTTGAACCGACGACCCCCAAACACCAGAGTTGTTTTGTTTCAACACGTGATTTTGTATATTCTAGTAATCATAACATTTGTAGCATTTTGATACTGCTACATATTTCTTAATGCTGTTTGATTCGCATTGAATGAACACCGTATCTCATTTTAGTAATTCTTTCCTGATCCCCAAAGTTCATTTCATGATCAGATGACATTTTCTTTGATTTTTAGGCACTGTTCTTACCTCTTTAGCTTCCTTGATTATGCCTCTTTATGATATTTTGCTCTTTGCCAATGATTTCTTTATCTCTTATGTCATGTCCACATTAACCAGTTATCTCAGCTAAGTAGCATGGCTTTTTTTCTCAGACATCCTCGGTAACAAACTGAGCAGTTGTTACGGACTACATAGCAGATTCGTTGGATGAAGGCAAACAAACCCATGTGATTTATATTGACTTTGAGAAACCATTTGACAGAGTTAATCACAATATATTACTGGAAAAATTAAATCACTATCACTTCTCACCCACTCTGATTAGGCTGCTCTATTCGTACTTAACAAATCGCAAGCAATCAGTTATCTATAAAGAATACAAATAATATGAATATTCTGCACTCTCAGGAGTTCCTCAAGGTTCGAACCTAGGATGTTTATTATTCCTCTTGTTTGTTAATGACCTTCCTGATTATGTGTTAATGACTTTCCTGTCAACTTGGGGCCAGCATAAGTAAATGTAAAATATCATCATTTAATAGAAATACAACCACGCATCAATTTGATTATTAAATTAATAAAATTGTACTAAATATACCTACTGTAGTTAAGGATTTTGGTGTCAGTTTTGTCTCGAAATTAATTTTTAACATACACGTTGCAAATATAACAAACGAAGCCTTGAAGTTATTAGAATTCACAATTAGGACGGGAAGAGAGTTCAACAATTTATCAACACTGGAAAAAAAATAGTATGCTTATGTTCGCTCCAAGGTAGAATATGCTTATTCTATTTGGAATCCTTATCAACTGAAACATTGCCAACAATTAGAAAAAATACAATCGAAATTTCTTAGATTCCTGACTTTTAAAGAAACTCAAATCTCCGCTGCTTATGATAGTTACAATGCAGGCATTAAGAACTTTAATATTCAGAGTTTAGAATAAAGGCGCATCATTGGCGATCTGTTATTTCTTCAAAAAACTGTTCAAAATAAGTTAGATTGTATGGATTTAGTTACAACATTACAGTTTCGTGCCCCGTCATCTAAAACTCGCGTTAACAGTACTGGCCCCTTCCGCTGTAAAAGGCCAAGAACCAATATTTTGATGAGGTCACCAATCTGGAGAATATGTATTACATATAACAAACTCCGCACAGTTCACAATGATCTGGATGTATGCTCATCTAAAAAAATTAGAGATGCCATTATCAATACACTCTGTACAACTACTTTGAAAAGCTCAACACTATAATTAGGCCAATGCCTGTTGTGTTGTCACTAAACAGATATTAAATTATACACAATGAAGAGAAGTTTAAGTTTTCTCTGTTGCAGATAATCAAAGTTCTCCATAAATTCCTGCTTTCCAGTAAATTTCTTTATTTTTTTTTTAACGTTTACCACAACCAAGATTCTTGTCTTAGTTTACCTGATTTCCACCTCCAGCTTTGCTTTATAGAGTCAACAGTTGTTGCCTAGAGAGCAAATAGATCAGGTACAGTGTAAGAAAAATGTGTTTCCTTTTACAAACTGTTATATATATTTAAATCAACTTGCTATTAATGGATACATGCTGGAGGGTATGATGACAATGATCACCATCTTGAAAGCAGCCATCTTGATTCTGTTTCGAAAATTTTTAATAGTAGGAGGATCAAGTGATATATCAATCTCTGCTTGGATGTTAAAAGAAACCCAATGGTGAAGTTAGATTTTGCAAAACTTTAATCCTGTACGACAAAATGTCACATGAAATTAACCGGGAGAAAGTGGGAGACGAATGATGAAAAAAAAAAAAAAAAAAATCTGCTGAAACAGTTTAGGGAACGAAAATCAAACGAATGGAGAAGAAGTTGGCCTACTTGTGATGGGAAGGACCAATCTCCTAATGTGGAGATAGAAGTACCTCTTCTTTGTTGTTTGGTTTTCGTTTCTTCAACGGTTTCAACAGAAAACGATTGTTCATCATTCAACTCACTTCCTTCAGGTCAACTTCACGTCTTCCTGTCGTACGCAACTAAAGTTTTGCCAAATCTAATGTCACCATTGGGTTTTTGGAACATTCTAGCACAGACTGATACATCACATGACCCTCTTACTATTCAAAAATGTTGGAACAGAATCAAAATGACCGCTTTCAAGATGGCGATCATTGTCGTTGTACCCTCCAGTACATATTGATTCCTGTCCAGTATCCATTAATAGCCATTTGCTTTCGATTCACTGTATGTAACAGTTTGTAAAAGATAAAGCCGCTTCCTTACTCCGTATTATATTTACTTGCTCTCTACGTTCCATTTTTCTCGGATTTCTTCATCGTTATTTGTTGACCAAAGTCATACTCGCACCTATACATTTTGATGCTCTTCTCTTGGGATTTTCTTCTAGTATTTCGTCCGTCATTCTTTCGTCTTCTCCTCCTTCTCGTTCTTCTTCTTCTTCCGTTCAGGTACCTAACCAAAGAGTGGGGAGATACGATTCAGAAACTGGAAACCGATCTCTTTACGATAAAATCTCTCTTAAACTGATTTTTTATGTGGACTCAAGTCAGTAGGTGGTTATGCAACCGGTTAGACACTTCCGTCAATTTGGTTGCCTGCGCATCAGGTGTAATACAAAAAATCAATACCAATACCGCTGTCAAAAAAATATCGATATACAGTAATCGAAATCGGTATTTTCAAATGACGAAATTTCTATTTAACTTATACCGAAATATCAATATACCTAAATATCGATAAACCGTAGTGCTATTACCGCCCATACAACTAATTTTATTTTATCTTTACTGAACGATATCAGAGTAGTGACATACAAAACTCTTCCGAAATTCTAAGGAAATAAATACTAATATATAAAGGAAGTAGCATGAATGTATTTCTGTGCTTTAATTTAATGATGATTGGAGGGTGCAAAACACTATAAAGTCACACACGTCTCAGAACAAAAAGTGTTAATTTTTAAGCATTGGGCTAGGATACAATATCCCGAAGCCTGGCGGCTCCAGGCATGTCTTGAAAGTTATGTGTCTACGTTGCACCTTTTCCTGGCATTAACTTGCTTCCTCCCTCTTCTTGCATGTTTACACTAAATACAACGTTGGTCTCTGTTAGAAGATGGCAAGCTTTGCCTTGTATAAACTTCACATTCTACGTAATTAATACGCCTTGTTTCTTATACTAACTCTACCAAAAATTGAGAAAAACTAATTGTCTCCACTGCTAATGCAATCACCGATACCACGCAACAGATTCCATTTGGTGGCTCCTGGACATTTCATTTATGATCAGGTTCACAAGCTCGAATTTATTGAGTTTTAATTCATACAAAGTTAAAAAGGTATTTTTTTTTCACTGATTTTTGAAATTTTTAGTCTTTTTGGCCTCCTAAATTGCTTATCACCAGTCATATTATTTAATTTGCTTTCAAGGAAGTTGACAAATATGCCTATAGGCGTACTGGAAACTCAATATATTTTATCGTTCCTGACATACCGGTAATGCATATTTGGCCTCTGTCTTTCTAATTTGCTCACCGTTTATCTTAGCGTTATGAAAATTTGTGGACTGAATGTGTATATTAAGTATCGGCCGAATATCTTTAATGGGGTGTTTTATATATTTTTTCATATCTTGCATCATGTTTGGAATACGAGGTCACCTAGTTAAAAGTTTAGTAATTTGACCTTTCACCCCTGGTCTCTGGAAATTATAATTTCCGTCTTAAAAATTCTAAACATGAAATGAGAATCTCAAGATTTCTCACCATTTCTGAGATGTTCCACATTATCTTTGACCCTAATTGAAGACCTGAATTGCAAAACACCCAAAGTCCACTGTAGTAATTTTTTTCCAGGATGAACGGAAAACAGTCCAAGATCGTCGCATGTTATCCTATTCAGCGGACATTATTTTGTATTAAAGGGGTTTCTGTGGTGGGATTAAGATGTAATATTTATGCAAGTGGATAAGCCCTAGAACATTGATACCGACGAACAGAAAAATTGCAAATACGAAAAAAGTGGACTTGGGATGTTTTGTAATTCAGTTGTTCAATTTAAGACCAGAATTGCAAAACATCCCAAGTCCCCTTTTTTCGTATTTTCATTATTTCTGTTCGTCAACATCTATGTTCCAAGCGTTACCCACGTGCATAATATTACATCCTAACTCCAACTCAGAATCTTTTCTTAATACAAAATAATTTCAGCTGAATAGAATACCATCCCAAGTGCTTGAGTTGTCTTTTGTTCCTCCTGAGAAAAGTACTCCGATAGACTTGGGATATTTTCCAATTCAGGTCTTCAATTTGGGAATTTAATCCTACGGTAATAAAATTTTTATCTTACTGGTATGTTAGTAATATTTCATTATGCTGATTTAAAAGTTGAAATTAGTTTTTTGCTACGTCTTATCGTTTCCGAGTAATGTCATACTTCACCTTTAACCCCAGGGGTAATGAAACAGTCCGAGGTGGACGATTTGCTTTACATAGTACATCTTATGAGGTTATATTACACACACACACTCTCTCTCTCTCTGTTTGTTTGTTTGTGTGTGTGTGAACATTTTTTTACTTTGGTATGAACTATGTTAAACATTATATAGATATTTTTTTAATATCGAAACTTAAATCCTATTTCCGGTTTACCTACAGAAAAACTGATTTCAGATTTGTGTTTCCCATGAGGTCCGTAAAGACATTTGAGATTTGAGGTCATCTAGTTAAACATCTTTTTCTCAATTTGATCTTTTACCCTTTGCGTTGAGATTACAAGTTATACAAACTTTTTTTCTCTACAACTTACCATTTCTGTGGTATCTAATATTAGTCCTTTTTCTTGATTTCGCCTATGACAACGAAAATTCTTATGTTAGATGGAATAATTGAATAACTGTCTTTAGCTTACGGAACTAACAAGTTCATCGCCGCATCTTGAACATCTAGCCCTCGAATATCTCTTGCAATATTGTCATCCCAACGACATATCGGCCTTCCCAACTGCTTTCTTCCATACGGCTGACAAACTAAGATCGAATATAATCTTCGTTTTCCCCCTTACGAGTTACGTGACCAGCCATCTTAGCCGTTGTGATTTCATTATTCTTATAATGTTGGATGAATGAACTGTAAAGTTCATTATGAAGTCTCCTCCATTCTCCGGTCAGCTAGTCCAGTATCAGCCTGTATATCTTTCTTAAAATCTTATTTTCAAACACACGTAATTTACGTTCAACTGCCAGAGTCCTACTCCAACTTTCGCACTCGTAAAATATTACCGGCAGAATAATCGTTCTCTATATTTTGAATTTCAACTTTCTTGATATTAATCGCGAGGTTAGGGGGTTCTGGACTTAATAGAAACATACCTTGCCCGATGCTAAGCGGCTTCTTATTTCTCTCGTGACCTAATTCTTGTTGTTGCATATGCTTCCAAGTATTTACATGTATTTACTATCTCTATTATCTCATTCTTAATTATTATGTATCTATTTCCTTCGTCCTTTGTGTTTCGGCTTGTTATCATGTATTTTGTTTTCTCTACGTTCACCTATAGACCTATCGTATCGCATGCTTCTACTAAAGCATCGGTGTTACTTAGCAGTGTAGCTATATCTTTGTAGTACATTTAAATCGTTCCCTAACAACTCTACATCATCCGCGTATACGAACAGTTGGTTTAATCCATTCAATTTTACTCCCTTTCTGTCTTCTTTTGTTTTTAGAATTGCATTTTCTAACGCAAAGTTAAAGAGTAGTGGTGACAAGTCATCACCCTGTTTCAATCCGTTGCAAATTTCGAAAGTATCTGACATATTATTACCTACACGTACTCTGCTTATAGGGTTGCTGAGACACATCCTTACTAGTTGAACAAGGTTTTTGGAATTCCAAGTTGTACCAAAGCATTGTATATTTTCCCATTTGATATACTTTTTGATAGAATCGAAAGGTTTTGCTAAACTTTATTAACATTGTATTCCCAATTCTTCTGTTATATTTGCCTCAAGGTAAAAATCTGATCCAACGTAGCTCTATCTTTTCTTAATTTCCGTTGGTGATCTCCAATTATTTTATCTACGTACATGCTGAGGCGTGTTAGTAGGATGTTACTAAATGTTTTACCGGTATAACATATTGAGAGTAAAGAGATCCGCGGTATTATTACAGGCAGATAACTAATTCGAAAATCTTCTTTTTAGTAAATCGAAAATATTACTGAGATTATCCTTTCCTTTTGATGATAAGATAAAATGAATTTTATGGGCGGTAACAGCATATCCTTTCCTTTTGAAGCTCCTCATTTCTCCATATAACTCTTTGAGGTTTAACCATTGATATCTCGTATCTACATTTTTGTCACCTCAAGTTGTTATTGTCTAATTGTTGAAAGGAATAAAATAGCGGACTTTCCAGTTGAAACTTCGCAACAAGTAAATGATCAATTTACCTCTTGGTTTATGAGCTACGAAGTTGCAAGTTGAAAGACCACCAATATTTTTCCTTTCAATAATTTGTTAGCAACAACATTATATGACAAAAATTGTAGACACGAAATAATAATAGTTGACCCTCTACTTATCGATTTATGTAGCTCCTTGACTAGTACTGTTCCGCCCGCGTTAATTAAGTCGGCTGGAATGTTGTAAATCCCTGGTGGCTTAAACTTTTTAATTTTCTTAACCTAAATTTCGACCTCTATCGCGATAGCTTCGGGTATCCAAGGTTCTGCGGTATGGGATTCTAATTTCTCTGTTTGCTCTCTTGTGTGGAAATTAAGTAGCTTGTCAAAATAACTTTCCATTACACTAAAAATAATGTCGGATCCTCCTGAAGATCTACATGTTCATTCCTAATCATTCCTAGCCTTGGCTGATAAACTTTTCTTCACACGTTTACCCCTTTGTATAGATATCGAATGTTATTTGCCTCTCCGTTTTCCTCTATCTACTGAAGTTTCTGAGTCAGATATTTTCGGTTTGCGTTTCTAAACCTGCGTGTGCCGTTTGGTTTCGCGTTATTATAGTGCTTTCATTTGCTTCAGTTTATTGTAAAGGCATCTCTACCTTGCTTGTTTTCGTTCCTCATGAAGCTTAATGCATTCTGTATCAAACCAAGGCTTCTTTTGCAGTAGTTTCTTCTTACCTACACATTATTTTGCTGCGCCTTTTACAGTGTCACGAATTGCTTCCCACATCTTATTTACATCAATGTCATTACCATTACTAATGTTATCTTCATTATCACTCAAGTCGGCTAAGATTTTGAATCTATTTGAGATTTCGATTTGGTAAGCTTCCTACACACCGGGGTTTTAATCCTATGCTTTCTCTGTTCTCGATGCATAATTTTTCTCTCATTTCAGTGATGTCGGTGTCACCTTTCGCTCTTCTCTACACCCTAACGTCCATTATGTAGGTTTGTCTTCGTCTGTCTATTAATACGTGATCGTTATTATTGTGTGTTTTCCCATCAGGAGAATTCTATGTCTATTTGTGTATATCTTTCATACAAGTATGCGCCTTTTGCTGTTAGATCTTTCGATATTGCAAAGGTATTTCTTCATTGTTGTTGCCCTTTTTGCGAAGACTTGATTTGCCTATAATAGGCCTAAAATGTTCTTATCTACCTACCTTTGCGTTGAAATCTGCCAACAATTCTCTCATAATACTTCGGTAGTCAGCCAAATAACCTATCTAGCTCATCGTAAAATGAATCTTTATCGTTATCACCAGCTTGCTCCGTCGGAGCATGGACATTTATTAAAAGCGTGTTGCACTATCGAGTGCGTATCGTAATGTAGAATAGTCTTCCGTTCACGAACTCTAGATTCTGGACTACTGAAATGATATTGATCTTAATGAGGTATTCTGTTCCAAGATTGTGTGACTGAGTTCTTAGTAGAAGAAAGTGTTTTGCCCTCTCGAATGCTGTCTTGACCCTCCAACCGGACTTCCTGTATCGCTAATACGTCCAGCCCGTACTTCTCAGTCTCGCTTACACCCGATGGTATAAAGTTTGTATGTTTTACGCTCCTATCCTAATGTCATTCTTAATCCCGTTATTGGAACCCCTGAAGTAGTCCACGACCGGAGATCTGAATGAGGGGACAAGTTTATCTCCGGAATATGTACCCCAGGAGAACCCATAGAAACATTTGTTACTCGTATTTCTTGACATGGTTTAGCGGTGTAGAGTTATAAGACCTAGCAGGAAAGGCAAACATCAAGGCTGTCGCCCTCTGTCCATCACTGAACTTTGCACATATCATTAATCTTCAGCCGCAGAGTGGCAATTAGGAAGATGCTTCCCTCCACCATGAAATTTTTGTTCGGGCTTATCTTCCCTAGTCTTTAATTCCTATTATTTTATGATAATTCTGAGAGTGAAATCAGCATGTCTCTATCTCTTATCGTTTCTGAACTATAGCATATTTGACCTCTGACCTCCTAATTGTATCCAACGGCTATGAATGATTGTGTTATATAGATTGGCTGTGCTATAAGTCGACATTAGTCTTCATAAAGGGAATCTTTCTTTTGTTAATTTTCGATATCTTACACTGATTTCTAATTATTAGTAGTTGTTTTTTTTTCAATTTTAAGAATATATTTAAACCTTTGTCAAAGGATAATAATTGTCAATATTTAATAATCTGGACAACGTCAACCTTGATTATTTTGAGTTTTGATCCATATAGCCTGATAACCAATGGTTTCTAATGTCATGGATTGAAATTGTTGATCTTTGGATTCCTAAATTGGTTGGCAATAGTTATAGGTTTATACAGTTGTTATAATGCATGTGGTAAAATATCCATACACTATGAATTATGAGGTCATGCATTATGGCTTATGAGGCAACCAAAATACCCATTTCCCACATATACTATGAAAGAGACATTTGAGTTAAGCAGTATGTGGTAGTCAAAATACGTCCCATGTACTATCAGGCATGCGCTATGGAACATGTGGCAGCCATAAGGAGCGCTGAGAATATAGATCAGTTTACAATTCATCCAGTTATTCTACCAGTAATACATTTCGGTTGAGAAAGTTGGAGGAGTGAATTCTTATTAATGTCCTAAACACGTTAGTGCGCTTCTAAGGATGATATGTACAAAATGGGTTTTGAACCATTCCGTTCAATATACTCCGGGAGGAATTGAGCCCGTAACCACGCGTATAGAACGCGAGCAGGCTAACCTCTCGGTCACCGAAGTCGCGAAAGTTGGAGTACGTCCTGGCAGTTGAACGCAAATTGCGTGTGTTTGAAAATACAGTAAGATATTGATAAACATATACGGGACGAAACTAGACAAAACGACCGGAGGATGGAAGAGACTGCATAATGAAGAACTCCATAGACTGTATGATTCTCCCGATATTATAAGAATAATGAAATCACAACGACTAAGATGGGCAGACCACGTAGCTCGGATGAAAGAAAAAACGAATATTATATTTCTTGGTGGTTGGTAAGGCGGAGAGAAACGTGCCGTTGAAATGAAATATTAGAAAAGATCTTCGAAAGATAGATCTTCATGATGAAAACTCGATTGATCTTTCCACGGATAGAATCCAATGGCGAACCATTGTTACTGTGGCGATGAACTTGCGAGTTCCGTAATCCGAAAAGGTAGTGAGTGGCTTAGTTATCAGGACAATCCAAACATTTATTCACAAAAACATACGTGTTTCTGTAGTTCATGCTCTTTCCGCTCCGTTAATCACTGGCAAGAGTGTGTGGGTGTGATTTGGAATTCCCGAACGGATGTGATAAAATTGCCTTCCGACTGCAGGGACCAGTGTATTATACTCTAAAGCTGGAAGACCAGTTGTCGCCACTCTACTGATCTTGTACGGCTCCAAAATTTAGACATTGAACATGAGCACGATTCAAATATTAAGTTACACAAAAAACAATGTAGAGATACTGGATTAACTGGAAATGACTAGAAGAATGAATGAATGATTTGATCTCAAACAAAGATAGAATATGTGATCAAGATTGCGAAGAAGGCGACGTAGAAATAGGCCGATCATATAGCTAAATGAACAGATGTAAGATCAATCACGCGAATTATTCACTGCGTTCCCAAAGAATAGAGGTGATCCAGAACACGACCAATTACAAGATGGATAGATGGTATCAAGTAGTTTTAAGAAACTGCATGAGTGAGGAAACAGAGAACAAAGATTTGTGGAGAGAAATGAGTGAGGCTTCATCCAGCAGTGGAAGAAGTTGGCTGAATGTGATGAAGGCTATGATCTTCGTTTACTCTCAAATAACCACAGATCCCTTATATAATTTGAATTAGTGAATACACTGTAGAAAATCATTAAATCAAGAAATTCGGTGAAAAATCCAGAAATCTATTTACTACCCTCTCGCATTTATTCTGACTGAGGCTTTCTAGGGTTTGCTGAGTTTCACCAAGAGTACACCGGGGAGGGTACATACAAACTACTCAGCCCGCATACTCCAGGCAGTATTGACGTGGACTTCTGATTGGCTGTACGCGACTTGAGTCCGCGACCGACTACCCTCACTTAGAATTTTTCAAGGTTTCCCTCTGCTTAAGCAGGTGAATGTCGAGTAGTGCCTTAAGAAATGTACCTTCCTCATCCTCTATCAACTCCAACTCGTCCTGAACTAAATATACTATAAGAACAAGGGCGTCTGCAAGGTGGAGAAAGGGGCACTATGTTATCACAAATACACCAAATTATACCCACAACAAGTTTATAAAAACATCGCAAGTAAACCCGCGAAATGTATTATTGCACCATCGTGTAACTTGTATTTTTCGTACTCCTTTTTTTTAGTTTTATTTAAAGTTTTTTTTTAAGTTGATAGTTTTTTAAGTTCTTCCAAAAAGACAATCGAAAAACAAAAGAAGTATATAAAGTAATATTTTTTAAAATAATAATTTACGAGACCTTATCTTAAGATACCTTGATGTTTTCACCTCCTAGTTTTATTTATTTTTTAAAAAAATGACGAGCAAGTCAACAATAATACTGAAATTTTGAAAACAAACTTATCTAATATATCTTAATATTTATTAAATAAAATGTTTCATATTTTGAAGCTGATTCTTTTACCCGAGATTTTTGAAGACGTTCATAGCTTAAGACGGCATAGTTCATGACTTTAAACTTCTCATCAATAACAAATATTTTCTAATTATGGATTACTTATTTGATAGATATTCTAAAGTATTATCCAGCCCACTCTCTAAAATATTATTGTTCATTGTGATTTGTACACTATTTTGTGAACATGTTTCTACAAATGGAACCTGATTACTAAGGGCTCTAAAAACAAATCTGAGTTTTATTTTTATTTTTTACTTTTAGGTAGCTTTGGCTAAGTCGAATGGATCATGATAGGAGAATTGGTAGAATGAAGGAAGTGGGAGAAAACGGGATGACCCCAAGAATACCCAAGCACACGGTGTTTGTCCATTACAAAGCCGTATGGCACGAGCCGGGATCGCACCGTGGAGTGAGCGCCCTACCACAGAGCAACCGAGACACAAAACGAAAGTGAAGATGGTTCCTTTCGCCTTGGCTTGTTGTGTTTTTTGTGTTACTTCATTCGTAGTTGAATAATGACCTAGATATAGAAACTTACTCTAGTTTAAGGTTATCTAAGGGTAGACCAATGCCGTTAATGAAAAGCACATTAAACAATATTTCCACGCTCAGTATATTTCTAACACAAGTCATCTGTGAAATCATAAGAGCAAATCTCGATACGTTTTATGCCGTTGAAATTCACAATATCTCTAACCAATGACATTTCTGTAGCTTCACATTACTTCCTTGAGTCAGTTTAAAATAACTAAGCAATACAGCGCATGCTGGTAACCGTACACTTTGTCCTGTAGCATAATTTGGCCATGATTGATAACGCATGCAGAACAGAACGTTTACTTAACAAACCTCTTCTTCGACAACAAATATTACACATACATTATTCATTAATATTTGTTAAAATATATTGTTTCTATAATCTTCGACACCCAACACAACATTTGATGAAAGTACTATATAACTCACTGTTCAACATGCACGGCAGTGCATGAGCCAAGTTCTTCACGTCAGAAAACGTCAGCACTACCAGAAGCATGTTATACAGGAACAAGAGTTTATGGCAAAATCGACGATTTGAGGAACCCGTAAGAAAAAAAATGTTAAAGATAGGAATATGAGCTTTTGCCGTTAAGGAGATATGGTAAATATGTGCAGATGTACAAAATTTCATATTCGTATCTTAAACTATGTTATAGTTGTGGACCCCTGAAATTGCACATTTTAGGCTAACTGACACTCACTCACTCACTGACTGACTCACTCACTCACTCATCATATTGTTTAGGGTGTTTCGAGTAAGCTAGAAACATGATATTTGGTATGAAGGTAGAGGATGATAAGTAAATAAAGGAAAAGTTCTGACATTTTGAAAAGGTCGCCATCTTGGATTCAAAATGGCCGCCAAACCTAAAATTTCAAAGAATATACAGCCTAAACGACTAAAGCTAGAACAGTGAAATTTGGTATGAAACTACATCATTGATAGCAAATTAAGAAAACTTTTTAAACATTTGAAAAAAGTCGCCATTTTGGATTCAAAATGGCCGCCAACCCTAAAATTTAAAGAAGACACAGCCTAAACGGCTGCCGCTAGAATAATGAAATTTAGTTTGACAGTAGAACATTATTAGTAGATTAGGAAAATATTACAAAATATCTCTAAAGACGCCATCTTGGATCCAAAATGGCGGACGTCATCAATCCATTTTCCAACTGCTTGAGCCTGAGATACGAAATTTGGCATAATGATGTATTATCAAGAGTAGTTTAGGAAAACATAACAACGTTTTAAAAAATTCACCATCTTTGATTCAAAATGGCAGCTGAAATACCATTTTTCACATCGTTCGAGATAGAGAAATGAAATTTGGTATGACAGTGTATCATCACGAGTATGTCACGAGAATATAAGAAAACGTTAAAAATGTGTCCATCTTTTATCCAAAATGCCCGCCTATGCCCCCCTTTATAACGACTGAAGATAGAGAAACGAAATTTGGTATGAAAGTGTACCATTACGAGTAGGTTAGAATAAATTCGGCTCGTCTCCCCTACTAGGGTACAGTTCAAAGCTGGAGCCTGATTGCGATAAAGGGGTGCGCCCCAGCGAGGCCATTTTGGAATTCTGGGGGCAGCGCCCCAATGAGGCGAAGCGAGTATATACATTACAAAATACGAGCAAAAGCACCAGGGGTGCAAACTGTCCAGTCAACTCCTTCAACCTTAAAATGTGGTGAAATGGAATATGGATGAGCCTAGTTCCTCGCGCCAACTTCCAATACTCCTGCGTGTCCCACCAAGTTTTACTCGTCACAAACGTTAGCACTGCCAGGAGCATGTTATACAGGCAGAATGTGGAAGTTTTCCCATTCGGACGCAGCGCTCTGGAGTATGAGGGAATATCTGCATCATGTGGCGCAGTGCACTGCAGATTCTGCTTAAGATAAAAAGACGCAGTTCCTCCAAACTCCTCAAGTTCGATGCGCGGCCTGCCGTATGATTCTTGGCTCAGCGACGCGAGCGAATCGAGGGGAGTGTCAACATGTACGGCAGTGCATGCAGCCGAGTTCCGCGTGTCCCCAAACTTCAGCATGCTATACAGGAACAAGAGTTTATTGCGAAATCAGCGATTTTGAGGTTTTGTAAGAAACAAGATGTTAAAAATTGAAATATGAAATTTCGAAATATGACGGTATATCATCACTAGTAGATTACAAAATATCTGCAAAGACATCATTTTGAATCCAAAATGGCTGACTTTATAATCCATTTTCCAGAACGTTTGAACTAGGGATACGAAATTTGTCATAAAGGTGTATTAACAAGAGTAGTTTAGGAATAATTTACATTTTTGAAAAAGTTGTTAACTTGGATCAAAATGGCCGCACAAAAACTTTTTCCACACCATTCGAGCTATAGAAACGAAATTTGGTATCAAGGTGTACCATCACAAGTAGGTAACGGCAATGTAAGAAAACTTTTTAAAAATCGCTTTTTTTAATTCAACATAGCAGCCCAAATACCATTTTCCAAACCACTGAAGCTAGAGAAACGAAATTTGATATGAAGGTGTACAATCACGAAAATGTTTCAATAAATGGATGAAACCACCGCTATGAGCGTGCAGCCCCCGAGGCGATATGGGAAAAGGTCTACACAGCATGGGGCGCTGTCCCCAGAAAGTCTGATCACAGTGAAGGGGCGTAGCCCTAAAAATTTGAAGTTGGGGCGCACACTTAATTCTGGGGCAGCACACCCAGCGAGGTGAACCCAGTATATATATACACGTATAAAAAGCTGTGAAATCCGAGCAAAACACCAGATGATGTTCGAGTCTTAGGGTTGATGGTGGTGGATTTTAGGGCCGCCAGCAGGAAGCAAATTTGCTGTATCATCACAAGTAGGTTACAATAAATATGGCAAAGCTTCCCTATGTTTCAATAAATATCTCATTCCCACGGGTGGTGGGTATGGGAAAAATCTGCAACATGGAAGCACAGTGTCCTGGAGAGTGGTTACGATAAAGGAACGTAAGTACCCAAAAACTCGAAGTTGGGGGCGCAGCCAGCTACGGGGGGCGAGGACCTAAACGAGGCCGAGCGAGCGAGTATATATATTATACACGTACAAAAAACTGTGAAATCCGAACAAAAACACCAGAGGTGCAAAAAGTGGAGCCAAGTTCTTTTGCCCTAAAAAGGTGTGAAATGGGAGACGGATGAGCCAAGTTCCTTGGTGACAGCATGTAACAGGAACAAAGGAACTTGGCGCGAGGTGGCAAGGTTCATGATCCTCAAGCTATAAGGGTAGTGGGGATCCTAAAACCCACTACGTCCATCGCCACCAACCCTAAGGCTGTTGCCAGCTCGCGCCAAGTTCCTTTGTTCCTGTTACATGCTGTCACCAAGGAACTTGACTCATCCGTCTCCCATTTCACACCTTTTTAGGGCTAAAGAACTTGGCTCCACCTTTTGCACCTCTGGTGTTTTATTTCGGATTTAAATTTACCTGAACTATTGACAATCCTCTACGTCTGGCAATGTCATGTCATGAAGTCTTTGTGAGTTCAAATTGTCTAATAGCCATTGATCACTACATTATTTCCATTGTAATGAACAACGAGTTCTAACGCGCCAGGTAGTAAGAAAGGTAGCCACATGGCTCAATGGCTATTCATAGATATAGAATATGTTACTGTCCGGCATTAGTGATAAGTGACAGTTAGAAAATTGTGTACTATGTTGTGAGTTCACACCATTACGTTAATTTGAAAATTATGATTATTTCAATTTTGTTTCATTTTTTATATAATTTAGCAAGGTATTAGCAAGTTCTTGCCTAGAAAATAGAAAGGGAAAAATGATTCGGGGAAGTATCTGTAGGTATTTGGGATTTCCCCCTTCCAAAAATCCCGAAAGGGATACACTGGAAAAATGGCTGCGTTAATTTAACACTTTTCTGTGTAAATCAACACCGTTAATTGTGTGATTTCGATTATTCAGCACTAGATAGTGCTATTGTAACACTCTTCATTGAGTTCGATTAGCATTGACAACATAACCATTGTGTTGAATCAGCGAAATCAACGTTCTTTTTGTTGAGTTAACACAAATAAGTGATGGCCGTCCATAGACACCGCAAACTATTGAATTAACTCAGCCATTTATAATGTGTACTTTCTTGCTTTACCAATACAAACGATAGTGCTACGAGAAGGGGAAAAGCCTAACATTCCAGAAGATGACGTATGAGAAGATAGTAAAGTGTAGTCTAATAAATGTAATAAAATATAATATGTAATAAATAAATATAATTTACTCCTCTTCATGATTCAGCTATAAATTTCTCCCATATATGTGACAGTGACACTCCCACATACAAATTCTCTCTCTCCCTAAATATATAAAATTCAAATCGTATTGAACGAGTCTTAGATTTTAACCAGGGAAAGGAACAAGTCGGATTTCGTTGCGAATGTAGCACAATGGATCACATACACACATTGAATGAAGTTATGGAAAGAACTAATGAATATGAACTTCCACTATGTCTGCGATTCATAGATTTTGAAAAAGCTTTCGATCCGGTCTCCTTGTTAGCATTACTTAAATCAAAGTACATACATCAGGTTACTGTGAAACATTTACTCGACCGCTAAATTTCTGTCGACTGTCATTAGACTACAATAAGAAAGTGAAAAATTTAAAGTTAGAAAAGGGGTAAGGCAAGGAGATTTATTTTCTCCAAAACTAATTTCAGCTGTCCTGGAGAGAGTGTTTCAAAATTTAAACTGGGATGAAGATGGAATAAAGATCAACGGCGAATATCTTCATCATCTATGATTCGCTAATGATATAGTCCTGTTTACTTCAAGTGCAGAACTACAAACTAGAATGGAAGAACTGAATAATGAGAGTTCGAAAATAGGACTTAACTAAACAAAAGTATTGTACAGTCAACATGCTGAAAAGAAGGAAATACAGATTAACGGTGAGACAATAGGCATAGTTGATGAGTGTGTTTAACTAGGCCAGCTCAAAACATCGAATGTCAAGTTGACTGATGAAATAAATAGAAGATGTAAAATTACGTGGAGTTCGTTTGGAAGACTGCACTTTATTTTCAAAATCAAACTACCAATGTGTCTGAAGCGTAAAGTTTATAGTCAATATGTCTTACCTGTAATAATGTACGGCTGTGAAACTTCGACAGTGAATGCTCAAACGGCTCAAAGATTAAGAGTCACACAAAGAACAATGGTGAAATACATACTAGGAATCAATAGGAAGGACAGGAAGACAAATGAATGGATTCGCGCACAAACAAAGGTAGAAGATATAATCAAGACCGCAAAGAAGATGAAATAGAGATGGGCCGGTCACATAGCTAGACGAACAGATGGAAGATGGACGACAAATGTACTACGTTGGATTCCTAGAGAAAAGAAACGACCGAAACGACGTCCAAATGCAAAATGGGTAGATGAAATCAAGCGTTTTTCAGGAGCTACAGGATGAGGATAGCATCAGACCGAAACATGTGGAAAGAAAAGAGAAGGCCTACATCCAGCAGTAAATAGAAAATGGCTGAATATTATTATGATGATGACATATACAGTAAATGATATTTATAATTTATATTGCCTCCCTTGGAAAAAATCCTGCCGACGCCTTTGTACAAGGACATAAATATTTTAAAAGACACTACTGATTACTAAGTTCAACACTCCTCCATGCTAACAGCACAATTAGATGTGAAATGCACTAGAACCCGAATGTAACTCAGGAGTATACTTACGTTGGATGTATCCTACAAGAAACAGTAAATTGGTGAATTTTAATACTGATCCCATAAAAGTTTAAGCGGTGAGGGATTTTTGTCGGTATTTGCAACTTAATTTTACATAAAAGTATTTGGTTTGAATTAAAGCAACAACTGTTGCACTTGTGTAGTGAAAAAAGTATACTACTGAGTTTATGTCCGGAATGTCACTACTAGGACTATCATGATAATTGATTCAGTGTTTTTGTATTATGTGCAAAGCAGAATATTAAGGCAGTTTGTGATGAACAAATATTGGGCCTAGAAAATGTTTCTTTTTTTTAGAAAAAATAAATAATGTTTCTGGTTTTCAAATATATATTATATTCCCTTTCTCTTAACAGATAAATAAAAAAAAACTACTATATTAACTGTAACTTCCAGTGGTTTCAGAGGCTATCATGCAGGGAATCACTACCTTAAAATGTAATTAGGTCACCGTTTATTGTTTCGTGTCAAAATACACTAATTTAAATATACGGACATGCTTTCTAAGATGCGTAAACATTTTACTTTATATAGTAGGAACTGCCGCTGATCAGCAACGAAAAAATTATTAAACCGAATTATTGATTTTGTTTAGCCTTAGTTTTCATGTTTCACACACATACAAACATGTGTCTTCAGATTTGTCTTGAGAGGCATTGCCAATAAAACTGAAATACTGGCAACCATGCTTGAAGGCAAATTCCCCCTCTCTATAATGCTTCAATGAATGGACGGCAGATGTCTCGCAGGCACACACAACGAACATGCGCAACTGACACGTGTCTAGAACGGCCAAGAAAGATACGGTGTTTAGTCCGTGTTGTCTGTGGCGCGACGTTGGGATGGTGAATCCCTTGCGCCCCGTGGTTGTGCCCCCTCTCGCAGCATGAGAAGCAGCAGCTCGGAGCTGCTGCTCGAGCAGCAAGAACTCCGGAAAAGGAAGCTTTTGGAACTGACACAGAAGAAACCTAAACCACCGAAAAGAACTTGCCGACAACGAATTTGGTTTTATACAACATCATTCTTCGCTATGTGTCTTCTAGGAGCTAGTTCCTCATTGCTCTTCCTTGTACCACTTTATGTGGATCCAGCAGTGTCCACGATTCTTGCGGACTTCCATCCTGAACCAGTGACATGTGTCACCTCTCGAAGTGTTGAACTCAAAGGAATTTTTAACTGTACGTGGAGTTCATGTCGTGAAGGATGCACCATGGATTTCTATCAGTGCATACATGTCTTCGTCAACTACACCTTCCAGCCATATTTTGGGACTTACAGTTCCTCATCTCCCTCCTCTATTCAATCCGAGGATATCTTTTCCATGTCGCCCGACGAAGTCATGAACTATCCATGGAACGTTTCTTACGCTGTTCTTCTAGTTAATATTAAAGGCTGCGGGTACCCACCAGATATACACTGTGACAATTTTACCAGCCTTTACAAGGAGGAAGGCGCGGTCTTCCCGTGTTACTACAGCCGGGAGAACAATAGCATAGTACTAACAAAATACGATCATGAGGAACAAGTGATGTATATTGTCCACTATTTTGTTGTGCCATTTATAGTCACTGTCTTATCTTCGGTAGTTCTTTGCGTAATGCACTGCGATTATCGTTGTCGAAGAAGGAGAAGACGAACAAAAGTGGAAGACATGAGGTAAGTAATACATCCATTGCGTAGTTGTTTGAATTTATTAGGGTGACTCTATAAATTCATTTATCTGTATTTAAGGCGGTGATATATAATTTCGGTACAAATAACAGATAGCGATTATCCTTTACATTTAGCTAAACACATCACATTTTCAGATCATTGTCAAAAAATTTTTGGCTTCAAAAATTGACATCTAAATACCAAACGTTGCATTATCTCAATTTAGAGTTCGTGAGCTCAACATGCATAAATGAAATGAAAATTAAGAAGAGGTGCAAAAAGTCGTATAAAGCGATTTTTGTACCCACTCTCTCTCGAAAATCTAAGATGGCAATTCTTTGAAGCAATAATAAGTTTGCTATCGGAATCCCTTAATTACTTACTTATTTACTTACTCTATGGCTTACGGAACTCGCAACTTCATCGCCATAGTAACAAACGTTCGCCATCGGGTTCTATCCTGGGCAAGATCAAGCCAGTTTTAATCACAAACACCTACTTCTCGAAGATCCCTTCTAATACTGTCCTCGCAACGTGGTCTCGGTCTTCTCAACGGTCTCTTTCCATCCGACTTTCCAACGAAGGTGGAATATAATCTTCGTTTTTCTCCCATCAGAGCTACATGGCCTGCCCATCTTAGTCGTCGTGATTTCATTATTCTTACAACATCGGGTGAGTCGTACAGTCCCTGAAGTTCTTCATTATGCAGTCTTCTCCATTCTCCAATCATCTCGTCCCTTTTCCCTCATTACTGCACAAGAATATTATTTCAACATTTACAAATGTTTTACTATAATTAATATCTCTTCTGCAGAATAAAATCAATTATTAGAAAATAATGTTCCCATTATGCATTTTTTAATAAAATATGAGTTTCGGGCTATGTTGAATGTAAATATAATTTACTTAAGACAATAACATCAGAAGGCTATTATATGTTTTATAAAACATGCATAATTTAATACAGTTGATATTAATACAGATTTACTAGCAATATTTTATTCCAGAAGAAGAATCAATAACTTGTTAAAACACAATTTACTCTAAATCATGTTACCGTTCTTTGGCAATTATTACAAAACAGTTCTAAGTGCTACAATTCTTTAGCGTGTAATAAAAAGGGGAAGTATATTCGAGCTCATAGTATTCTAGTACAGTGGAACCTCGATACATTGAACCTCAAGGGGAACGAGAAAACTTCGAATTATCGAGGATTTCGATATACCGAGGTTCGATTTATCAAGGTGATTTCTGACTGTCTGCGATATATAGAGGTATACAACAACAAAAACAACGTTTATTGGATGTGTTTCTCATCACTAATTTGATGTAATTAAAGGGTACTATATTTTAATTTTTAAAATGTCTTTGTTTTATTGTATTACAGACTGTTACAGTAGTACAGTTTGTATGTACGGTAATAGAAAAACAAAGCCTATACTGATTATTAAATTTAGGCAAATTATGTAATCACTTTGTAAAAAAAAGTGTTGCAGGTTTGAAAAAATCTGAAATTGAAGTTTGTTTACCTGAAAGTGTCACTTTATTCAATGCATCGTCCAGAACAGCAATCGACTAAGTTTCTAACACGCGCACTTTTCTGTCAAACTGGACTCGGGCTAACTGATCATAACGAGGGGGGGATGGGGTTGATGTGATAACAACTGTAAACAATGGTGGGGGTTACAGATTGCAACATGAAGTTCAACATTGCAACAACAAGTTATTTTATCAAGAACGAACTGAGTTTCGTCTAAATACAGTACAGTATTATAGATTTTATCAAAACAACTTCGACATATAGAGGTTTTCCAATCAAAACTTCGATATATAGAAGTGCGCTGCCAAGGCAAGCAAGTATGAAAATTCGAAATATCGAGGTCTTTCTGACCAGCCCTTCGATATATAGAGGTAAACATTAACGTGGGAGTAATAGTAGGTTCAACGGGAATGGAAGAGCGTCGATTTATCAAGGAATTTGATACATCGAGGTTCGATATATCGAGATTCCACTGTAATAACAAAAGTGAAAAAACAGTTAATCGTTGGGAATGTGAACTACCGACGTTTTGTTAATTAACACCTTATTAAGAATTATTTTGGAACCTGTCCTTTACACAACATAGCCAGGATTAAATACTTAATCACACACATACATATCTCATAGATTCAAAATGGCGTGTAGGAAGAATTTAGTATCTTCTTCCGAGAAAGAGTTGCGTGAAACACATTTAAAATTAATGTATGGATATTTAACTTCAAAAATCTTGGATAATTGAACACCCACTACAACTGCCTGCTTATTACATTTGTCTTATAAATTCTTCTATGTCTTGTTTACACGCAACGTTTATTTTACTTTCACTTTGTGTATGACAGGACTATTCCATATTCTGCTTATGTAGAATTCCATTACTTCTATAATGAGGGTGAGATACAAGCTGACAAATTTGAACATGCTAGTACAAAGTTAATGTTTCAAATCAGATAATGCATTAGAGAGTTGACTTTGACATTGAATATTAAATGTTGTTAAATATTTATAGTAGTACCGAAAGACGTCGAGTATAATTTATATATTTCAATCTTTGTGGTTATGAGTATTACATTAAACTTATACTACGCTGAAGAAAATTACTTTTTTCTATGACAATCTTTATTTCTAAACCTAGTTTCATGTTAAAAGTACACAACCTGCATAGAAATGGTGCGGTGTTTATCGTTTCTTCCTGAATTCGTTTTAAACACTTCTTCTTCATTATGTATTTCAAGATGGCTTTTTATATTTGTAAATTTGTAACGAAATTTGGTAATAATCTCCAGCTTACTCATTTTTAACCTTCTTCAGTATATTGTTTTTACCTTACTTCTGAGAATTTTCCCGGTTCTTTCCTTTGTTACCAAAATTGGATATTGGTCCATTGAGAGAAAATGTTCAAAAAGCTATCTAGAAGTTGTAGAAGAAGTTATCATATATTGGCCTATTTCAGGAGTGAGAAAGGTGTTATTAAAACTGTAAAGGAAATGTACTATTTTAGAGTGAACAATGAGCCGACAAAATTTCCGGTCAGAATTAAGTATGGTACACTTTATATATAATTGAAAGTTACTTATAAATGTAGAGCTTGTCCGCATATTGTATGAATATGTAGACGCTTGAAGCAAAGAATTTAAGCTTACCATGTCGCGTGTTACGTTTCGCCTATCTGGTTAATAGACTAATAATAAATTAGTACCTACGTAAAACGAATGAAACCACTTAAAAATTATCAAATGGAGATATACAAGCTATATAATTTAATCTGAATCATTTAAGTCTGTCTGAAATTTCAGCCTTCATAAGACCCAGCTGCAGGAGCCTCTAGAAAGTTGATGACGTCTTTTGACAACAAACTGTTAAGTATCCTTGGTGATTTCTGATTCTGGATTTTATTGGACTAGAAGAAATAAGGAGCATTCGGAAAATACTTTCAGTCGTCAAAACTGGACAGTGTTTCCTTCTCGAACTTCCTTAAGATCTTTGTTCCTGGTTTCTTGAGCCTTCTCTGATAACTAGTCTATCATAAGGAGAGCGTTTGAAACAATCCTTGAATAAATATTTTGTGGGCACTAACTACACGGTGTGTAGTAGAACCATGGATACAGCTGTACAAACAATATGTTCATTTTCACTGAGTACGTGTAGAACACATCCGAATTGATTTTATACACACAAGAGATAGCTAGTAATATCTGCAGAATTGGTCAGACTTTTGCAAAAATCTTTTGTCAATATTACTGTGGTTCCACTTCCCGAGTTTGGTTGACGGGGTTCGCGCACCTGCCATATTTTGGGGGAAGATTGACTCTTTAAGTAACCAGTTCAAACACTTCTTCAGAATCGAATCTTTGTTCTATTTTAATGGTCCTGTCTGAGAGATTCTTCAGAGCAAAACCTTCTGGGAGCTTCAGCTATGTCCTGTGGTATTAGAAAAAGTGTCAAAATTATTTTCGGAAGGGATAAAATACTCTTATACAAAATATGATCCAAAGTTGACTTGGAGGTGTGCCAATTACGCTTTTGAAATGTAAAAAAGAGTCTCTATTTATATAGTGTAACATTCGCTTGAAAAAGAATGTTTGCCTTACAAGTGTTCCATAGTTTTATAATTGAATAATTTAAAAAGTAGACTTCAATTATTGACGTTTAGTTTACAGGAGGCTAACATTAAGCGTTCTAATAATCTTTGAAAACTCTTGCCGTTTCATTACGTAAACGTTCTCAAAAAGTAACAGTTTCAACAAAGATGAACGCACAAATGGTTCGATGGAAATATATTAGAGTATTTGACAGTTTCAGTAGTAAAAAATCTGAAATCCACACAGCTTTTTATATCTTATTAGGTTCGTTCCCTTAGAATCCAAAATTAAGAAAATCGCTTTCCGTCCCTACCGCCTGCAAAGAGTTAAATTGTGCAAGTTAAATCTTGAATGTAAGTTAAAACTGTAAATTTAAGCTCGAAATAAGTAGGATTTTCTGATTTTGAAGATACACAGTAAATTTATCAAAATCAACATAATTTAACTCTCATCATGACTAATCTGTATAACAAAACTTTAACACGTTATCAATCTTGAGACAAATGACTGGTCTCTCTCTTTATCTCACGCAGACCAGCGTACAAGTGTACTGGATATCATGTGAAATTCAAGGCGATACTTGTCAAATGTTCTCGTATTTAAACACATGACATACATGGGAAGAGAAAATGTTAGGGTGGCTGGACATCGTAGCTTTTTGTCTACGGTTCTTCTTTGATTGTTTGCCTATTTGTCTAATAGTTTGTTTGGCTACAGATTGTCGAATTTCAACATCAACCCGATCTGCCTCTCTGAAGTGAATTTTTTTAAAACCGTTTCAGTATGCTTTATTTGTCTTCAAACAGACTGTCTATCTACAACTTAAAACTTTAAAACTGATTATTATATTATGCCAGTAGCAAAGATTAAATATATATATATGTATATATATATATTATATATTTAAAGTAAATGCTTTTACTTACCTTGACCCATAATACACCAGACAGTATTTTTATTTGTAAGTTTTAATAAAATCATGGGGCACCCATTAGTTAATTAATTCAATCATACGGTAAAGGAAGATCACCAAGGTTTTAGGTATGATTAAACTACAGGTGTATCCAAATTATTAGACTCAGTACACTTTCCTTGTATTCTATTTTTTTAACAAAATTTCGTCTACATATATCTTAAATTAATTCTAAATATTGTTATTGAATTTCTCACACATTTTCTTATGTGCCACTTATGGTTTTCAACATCAATAGTATTTTGAAGACTTGTTAGCTTACTCCATAATCCGTCAGACTCCATCGTCACCAAATAAGGATACATTCTGTGAGAGTACATTCTTTGTCTATCTACTGCTTAAAACTTCAAAACTGATTATTTTCTTATGCCAGTAGTAAAGATTAATATATATATATATATATATATATATATATATATATATAAAGTTAAATGCTTTTACTCATCTTGATTAATAATAGTACACTGAAAATCAAAGTGTATATCAAATGCACAATAAGGCCTCAAAGGTGATATTCTTTTAGGTTAATTTTCCTAAAACAGTGGCCGAAGACAAATAAGAAGAACATCAAAATACAGGTTATATCTTCAATCTAAAGAAAGTAAACAACAACAACACTAAAGACAAATCTAGAATTACTGAATATTTTAAAGTAAGGTTCATTTATTAATCATTGAATCTTTTCTTTGATAGAGATGATCAAATACATTTACCAATGTTCGAATATCTTCAGAAATCTAATTTCCCTGTATCTCGGATACATTCCATATGCTTATTTCAAAAATGCACTGGTAATCAATATTACGACACTCACACATACTTGAAATCATTCTTACAATTCTTCTAAGAAAAGTCACTCAATTTTCTTTGAAATCAAACTAGATTTCGGAACATTGCAAGTAAGATTCATAATCCAGAACACACAACAGACGTTGACATTGTTTGTTTTTATATATTACCGTGGCATCTAACGAAATATAATAAACAATGTTAAAATAGTTGTATAACTTAAAATGGAGTCATTTTTATCTTCGCATTCTCTCATTCACTCTATTTACAATACATATCATTGAATACTTATAATAGATCTATATCAAAAAATGTTCACAATATGTTCAAGTTTTATCACGTTTTAGTGAATAATACATGAACGTTTCATGAAAAAAAATGAACTGTACCACATTTCTAGTGCACAAGATATGAACTTTTGGTGTGCTTGATTCATGCACAAGAAGTTCACTTGATAGTGCCAAATGTATTAAAAGTGATCTGAAATCAAACTATAGATAATGTGAACCTCGTAAAATATGAACTTAATGTGTGCAATATATGCAGTAACGTTAAGAAGCCAATAAAAAGAAACATTGAGCTCACAAAAGCTCACACTTGTTCACAATAAAATTCACATGCGTTAATATAAAGTTCATTTTTGGTGAAGTGGTGTTCGTTTTGTGCGAGGAGATTTTGAGCGTAGTTGTTTTAGTAGAATGTTTAGAATGTGTCTTGCTACATTATTTCCTCTACTATGTAAAGTATCCCAGGTCCGAACATAGATATTGCACACCAAGCCATGATTCACATCGGATACACCTAGCAACTTGAATATATCCCTAGATCAAAGTCGAACATTTCGTCAACTTTCGTCAGATATAATGATACATATTATCTCCAAGTCATTAACAGTCCAGTGTTTTAGTCCTGTGCCTACTAGAGACGCTTTCTTCCATAGTTTGAGAATCCGAGACCTTCTTAAAACGTCCTACACTGTATAGAGTATTCTTTCGTTTCTTCGTTGGTCGGTGTAACTTTTTGACCCCTAAACAAAGAGTTCCTATATCACTCCCAGGATAAATTTCTGCGCCATTATAGGAAAAACAATATGAATAAGTCTTGACAAGTGGCTTTTCTGTACTTCAGAGCCAACGTTTTGAGTTTTCTCACGTGTATTGCAGGACAGCTCGCATTTTCGGCTACTCCTTGTTGTGTTGATTTGTTTGTTTCTCTCTCATCGCAACGTATATATTTGTACATAGAATCACTTTACAAGAACGTAACCTTTCTATATAGGCTATCTTCCTTCATCTAAAAACAACTTTGATAACTTCATCTTTAAGCGGAGAAAACATCTCTGGCCTTTCCCATTATGTCGAAATTACCGAACTTCACAGAAAAACTATAAATATACAAACAAACATACATATTAAAATCACTTCAACATAATCATCTGCAACTTTTTAAAGTTATGAATATCATATCCTCATACAACTGTAAAGAACAGCGTGTCATACTGCTTACTTGTTGGCGCAAAAGACACAATAGATAAATTATAACTAAGGCATTTTCTGCGAGAGTTGGTTGAGTGAGCGGCGATTTTCTTAAAAATCAATATTTTATTTGTTTCTTTTTAGCGTGTATGCGAAGGGCGAGTGTGTGCATTTTGCAACCAATTATTTTGTTACAAATTGTTATTAATTAAAATATTAAAATCGTGTGTGGCTAGTAGATATCGGGTCACTTTCACTGAATTCCAAGATGGCCGCCATGGAGCGTCGTTGTTCAGTGGTTTCGCAAGAGTTAGGTGTTGTAGAGGTAGCTGCTGACGTCAGCAGTGTTGATTGTGGGGAAATTTGGAAGGATTGCATAATGCTTTATTAGAAGAAACACTGAAAAGAAAGATGGCGTCGTCGTAGTTGGTGATGAAGATGAAATTCCGATTTCATAATAGCGAAGTCCAGTTTGCACAAGATCCTAGGTGACGTCAGCAGGGCTGATTGTACAATGCTATGACAGTTGGGGAAAATATATTACACAATCTTTTCTGCCAGAAACACTGAATTCTAAGACGGCGTCCACGTAGTTGCTTGAGTAAAGAAACAAATGAAAAACAACCACAATTGAGCAAAGAAACAAACGAAAAGAAAACAACCACAATTGAGCAAAGAAACAAACGAAAAAAAACACAACTGAACAAACAAACAAATGAAACCAAGAGAAGAAGAAGAAAAAAGGGGCTTATACTTGGGAGTGATCATCCATTTCATTTATGGTAAAGGCTCTGAGAAGAGCATTACTCATATAAAAGGTGCCTGCTTATTTCGATTGGCCGGCTAGACCAATCCTCATTTTTTAAGCAGCTTAAGGTTGCTGCTGGATTTCAATCAGTGATTTTTTTAAGCCAGCTGAAGCTGGCGCCATTCAGAGGGGTACACCCTATATTGGGGAAGGGATGTTTAGGAAAGACAGAAGCGCAGGACCGTTTGAGGTGGTCATGGGGATATTATTATACCTTTATTATCTTTATTTCTTTAATCATTATAATATTGACTGGGAATATTATGAGTTTGACTCATAATCATTTACTATGGTGGGTGGATGAAGATGAAGTTCTATAGACGCCACAACACTTGAGGTTGGTTAGAAAGACGAATGCTGGTTATCTTCTGTCTATGGGTTGCTCTAGACTGATGTAACAGTATGGTCCCAGTTAGTAATGTGAAATTACTATGCTACATATTATGGTGCAACATGTGACTGGATGATTGGAGTGTGGAGAGAGGTGGCAAGGTCATAGTCTGCGTGGTCTGGAGGTATAGTGTATCGGTATAGCGAGAAGAGTAATGCAAGTGGTGAGGGAGTGCTGATGTTGCGTGGATTTCGAATTGTTGTGGTGTGTATAGTTTCGAATAGTAGCGGATGTTCAGTGCCAGTGCGTTGTTGTAGATACTTGAGGCGTAAGCATTCAAGATGGTAAAAATGTGTGGAAACGGGGTGCGATCGTAGAGTTCGGCAGTAGGGCTGGGTAATTTCATGCGAAAAGCTATCCGGAGGGCATGCCGTTCAAGGATTTTTAGTTTCTGATAGTAGAATAGGGTAGCTGCTGTCCAGGCCGTGAAACCATGTGTGAGAACGGGACGTAAGAAAGCTTTGTACGTATTAAGAACTGTTTTAGGTAGTAGTCCCCAGGTTGTACCAGTGAGGATTTCAGAAGGTTTATTCTGTTGTAAGCCTTTGTTGTAACTGTGGGTGAGGTGCGGCCGCCAGGTTAGATGATTGGTCAAATGTAATTCCAAGGTATGTAACAGTTCGTGTCGGTATGATGGGTGTGTTATTGACGGAAAGAGAGAGGAACCTGGGATTGCGGTGAACCCGGGAACGTCTTCTTGGCGGAATGAACACAATGGCCTGAGTTTTTAGTGGATTGATTTTAAGTCTCCATTTGCTACACCAGGCAGTGAATCTATTGATGCCTTCTGTCATGTGAGTGTTAATTTGTTGGATGGTTTTGGGGAGAGCAAGGAAGGCAGTGTCCTTCGCATACTGGAATATATGGATATTAGTAGGGAGATGTGGGAAGTCGGCAACATAAACGAGGTAGAGAAGGGGCGAAAGGGACGATCCTTGAGGTACTCCGGAGTGGATGAAAATCGGATGAGAAAGGGATGAATTTATGGAAATATAGGCCAAAGGGTTGGTAAGGAAACTGTATATGAAGCGTATGTATGCTGTTGGGAGTCGAAAGCAGAGGAGTTTGTAGATGAGCGCATCGTGCCAAACTTTGTCAAATTACTTTTCTAAATCAAATAGTACTAAACATGATGATTGGGATTTATTATAATGGTTTGTGATGATGATAGTTAGGCGTGGAGTTGATCATTGATACCATATGAAGGTCTAAATCCAGCTTGGTAGGGAGGTAGGAGATTGTGCGCGGTTAGGTGAGTGTGGAGACGGTGGACAATAATGCGTTCAAGGATTTTACCTAAGGTTGCAATTAGTTGGATAGGTCTATATAATGACACTGTGTATGGTGGTTTGTTAGTTTTCAGAAACATAAGGGTTTTTGAGGTCTTCCAGTCAGTGGGAATGAAGCCAGTGCGAAGAATGAACATGTATATACAAAAAAGTAGGTGAAGGAGTGTGTAGGGAGCTTCTTTGATATGGCGGTAAGTAATAGAGTCTATGCCTGGTTCAGTGTTTCGTTTGGATGTAGTGATTTGAGTGATATCGTTAACAGTGATGGAAGAGGTGAGAGGATTACGTATGTTCGTAAATCGTGTGGCTGATACTGGGTTGCAAGTCAGTTGAGTCTGGTGACGGGATGGCGATGGAATGGTCTGTCCGGTAGAAGTGTAGTGAATACATCTTGAAGGTAGGTAGCAAAGGCTTCGGCTTTGTCTTTATCAGAGTGCAAGGGTTAATCGTCAGCTATGAGTGGGTAAGGTGTAGTTGTGCATTTTCCATTCAGCATGTTGAAGCGCTTCCAATATTTGGTTGGATGATTAGTGTCTTTCAGGTTATTGCAGGTTTTGATCCAGGCGCGGAGTTTGTATGCCTTAAGGTAATTGTGAACAGTTCGTTGTAGTTGGCGATGTAGTCGAAGAGATTCTAGGTTTCAGTACGCTTATAATCTTTGTAGAACTGGCGTGATCTGGTTATGAATGGAAGGTATTGGGGTGGTAACATAGGACGATATGGTGTAGTAGTGGTTGTAGGTATGAATTGGATAGAGGCGGTTTGTAGTGTGGAGGTGAGTTTGTCGACACAGGAGTATAGTTCTGTTGTAGGAGGTTCTATATGTTCTAGCTGTTGACTGATGTATGTTCTGTATCCTGTTCAATTTGCCTTATCGAAATCGAGAGTGGTTCGAGGTGGAGGTGTTGGCGTTCGTTGATGATTGGGATAGTCTAGTGCTAGTTTGATGGGCGCGTGGTCGCTACCTATGAGATCCAGAACTGTAATGTGGCTACGTGATGTGAGATTGGTCGGTACAATTATTACATCTGGAGTTGTGTTTGATTCTGGCCTGCTGGGTTTTCGAATTGGTAGTATGATGCCTGTGATATCTGTGAGGATGAAATGCTGAAATTGGTTCTTTTCTAGGTGTGATCAAACTATGTACTGTTTAGAGCCATAATTATATAATTGCGGAAATTATTAGAAATATAGGTGAAAAAGATTTGCGGTATGGCATGCCATGGACGGATGTATATTGTACCTATGGTGACTGAGATGCTCTTGTAGTAGAGAGTTGTAATGATATGCTCCGGTAGCTGTGCTAATTGTGGTGAGTGCAGGCGATGAGGTGTCTTGATAGTGAATCCAATGGCTACCCCTCCGTTGGCCCGAAGTGCAGAGAGATAATTGTCTTGTCGTAAGAAGTTATAGCGTGGGAATTTGCAGCTTTGGTTGTGCTTAAGATGGATATCATTTAGAAGAAGTGCGTTAACGTTTACCTCGAGCAATAGATGTTCAAATAGTATTTTATGTTCTTCCAGTGAGCGTATATTAATAAATAGAATGATGAGTGCCATGGTAATTAGTACAAAATTTGAGTTGTTGCTGGTTCTCTTATACTGCTGTTTCATACGTTTTTGCATAGAAATGAGCATAAGGGCCGGAGTAAGTAGCGGTGAAGTTAGCATGAAGAGTCGAGCGTGCGGCGTGTTGGATTTTGTGCAAAACATGTTGCTGTTGAAACGGATGTATATTTTGCAGTGTAAGAGTGATGAAAGCAAGAAGTTGGTTGATGGTGATTGGCTCATTGGTTGATGTAACTTGATTTTCTGTAGCTGTTTGAGTTTCAGGTGTCCGTATTGGTACCACTAGCTCTGGTTTGGATGTCTCTGGAGTAGGCCTAGCTTTACCTTTGTAGCTAAATGTTGGGTGCTGTTCATGACAAGTTGTGCATTTAGGTGGTGCTTGCATGTTAGGACAGACTTTGGTCCCATGAGATCCAGAGCAGAAAGCACAAGTCGGTTGATTTGGACACTTGTTGGTAGGGTGTGAGTTGTACTGTTGACACCGCTCGTAACGCACGGGTAGTGGTGGTGGAGTGTGTGAAGGCTCTACTCGATGACGGTGTCTGTATATGTATGCTCCCTCGCTGAGTAATAAGTTTATTGTTTCTTGAGAATTAGTTAGGACTCAAACAAGATAAGTGGGACCTGCATTGCACATTATGCGTAAACATTTTTTAATAGTATGACCTTCTTCGCGTAGTTCTGTTTCTATATCGTCAACAGGTATGCTAGGAAGTACACCTCGGATTACGACAGATAGCGAAGGAGTTTTACGCGGTGGTGGTGGCTGTTTTGTACGTTGATCTGTGAGTCTAGTTAGTGAGCTGATTTATCGAATATCTCAAATGTGTGTTTATTTCATATCTGCTGTGCTAGATAGGAATCGGAGGTCTTGACTATGATACCGTTCCTTGTTGGTTTAAGTTCGCGAATATCTGTCCGTGGCACATATTTTAAGAACTGTGGGAGTAGAATTTTGAGGTTCTGGATTTTACGATCGTAGTTAGTAAGGATAAAGTTATATTCTAGTTGTTTGGTAGAGTCTTCTGTCGTTTGAGCTTGTTCTTCGTTGGCTATGTCCATTTGTAGTTCTTCATCTGAGTCGGTTTCACTAAGCGTATGAGGTATCTTTGCTGATCGTCCGGATGATGAAGTTGGATGTAATGGTGATCTGGAACGTGAACGATGTTTTTGTTCTTGGTGTTTGTCTATTCCTATTGCGTGGCCTGAATGAGGTGTTAGTACGACTGGTGGAAGACACCTACCAGAAGAGCTTTGAGTTGAGTTGGAATGGTGTTTGTACTAGATCGTATGGAATATAATGATTGCGCCATTGGGCGGACGTATCAGAAAAGTTTTAATGTTGAATTAGATTATGGTAACAGCTCTAGTAAGAGCATTACCTTTCAAAAAAAAAAAATCTCCTTATTTTGATTGGCGGACGAGACCAATACTCGTTTTTACTAGGTTGAGCACATCCTGGTGGTCAATTTTGACCTTTTTATATCATAGTACTAACTACTCACATACTTACTCATATACTCACCTATTTTAAAAATTGGCTGTTTATTTTGATTGGTCAGACGGCACCAATAGTCATTTTTCTACCCAGGTTGAGCATATCGTGGCTCGTTTTTTACACAGGTTGAGCATATTCAATTACTGATTTTTTTTATCCAGATGATAGTATCTCTTGGTACATACTTAAGAAATTGTAGAAGGAGCAGTTTGGAGTTTTGGAATATAGGATTAAACTTTGTTAATAGAAAAGAGTGCGATGAACTGGTACCGGTGACTGAAGAGGAGTCTTCGTAGTTGCTATTTTCTGTCTTGATCAGATTCAGAATCACTCATGGTATGCGTTTTCTTGGATGGTGGTGAAGTTGGTGACTTTCTGGAACTGTTATTTGATGAGGAAGCGAGCTGGTCAGTACTGCGTTTTTGTCTTCCTTGTGGTTTGACTTTGATGGTTGCTGAATAGGAAGGTGGATCATTCCTACCAGAAACGACATTCTTGTAAAATCTACTAATCCTTCTTTACCTAAAGAATCCGAGATAAACACAGCCTGGAAATTTTTGGACCCTCAGCGCAGTTCTCAAGACTAGACACTCCGCATCTAAAGCATCAGCCACCTCCACGAAGATCACCAATACTGTCTGTTGTTGTAAGAGAAGTAGAGCCGAATCTAACAGATGACGAAATCCAACAGGAGCTACAAACCGAAGGCCACGATATCACTAAATGCATTAGGATCAAAACTAAAACAGGAGAACCCAGCTATATGGTACGAATCCTCACAACTCACTCACAGACAATCACAGACTTGCTCTCAGATGGTGCCTTCATATACCGGAGAAGATATCGTGTTGAACCCTCTCGTTCCCAAGCTCCATTACCTACAAGATGTGAACATTGTCAGACTTACAACGACCATCCTGCCTTAAACTGTTCCAACACACCTAAATGTGGCTACTGTACTGGCTCGCACAGCACCCAAGACTGTTCAAACCTTAATAAACTACCCAAATTCAATACCTCTGGCCAACAGCACCCAACGTACAGCTACAAATGCAAAAACCGACCAGAAGCTACCCCTGACGATCCTGGACTAGTCTTACCACTCCGACCCTGAGAACCCAAACCATGCAATACACCTATAGTCTCTCCCTCACAACTCATTACCATTGACCAGTTTCTTTCATTCATCACAATTACCCTCCAAAATCTCTATCCCTTCCAAAAAAATGACCTCAGTCAACTCCAATTTGCAGCACGTGCCATTCTAAACATCAACTTTCAACCAACCTACTCAGGACCCTTCATTTACGTCCATACCAACCCACTTGGAAAAACAGTGTAACAACACAGGTCCATGCTCACAGTACTTCATCTCACCTTTCACTCCCATAACTGCAGTGTTTCCATCAATGTTCAACTAGGGCTCACCAGTCGCTCATCGCGCCCAGAGTCGCCCCATGAGCAAGAAGATCCACCAGCACCTGTCCGTTTTAATGTTTGTGACGTGAAACTGCACTTCACTCCATTACCCATTAACCATCATTGATACATAAACCTGAAATATGATTATGAGCATAATGCTTATAATGCCCATGGTAAAGAAATTGATTTGCATAAAATAAAGGTTAAATAAATATTGTAACCTCCCTTACACCCCCAGAATCCTAAATATCCTTATCACCTATACATCCCTTCCCTATAGAGATGGTATAACCTTCTAGTGGGTATTAGCCACTCCGGTGGTTAACAATAGAGGCCTTAGGTCTCTCGACAAAAAAATCAGTAATTGAATATGCTCAACCTGTGTAAAAAACGAGCCACGATATGCTCAACCTGGGTAGAAAAATGACTATTGGTGCCGTCTCACCAATCAAAATAAACAGCCAATTTTTAAAATAGGTGAGTATATGAGTAAGTATGTGAGTAGTTAGTACTATGATATAAAAAGGTCAAAATTGACCACCAGGATGTGCTCAACCTAGTAAAAACGAGTATTGGTCTCGTCCGCCAATCAAAATAAGGAGATTTTTTTTTTTTGAAAGGTAATGCTCTTACTAGAGCTGTTACCATAATCTAATTCAACATTAAAACTTTTCTGATACGTCCGCCCAATGGCGCAATCATTATATTCCATACGATCTAGTACAAACACCATTCCAACTCAACTCAAAGCTCTTCTGGTAGGTGTCTTCCACCAGTCGTACTAACACCTCATTCAGGCCACGCAATAGGAATAGACAAACACCAAGAACAAAAACATCGTTCACGTTCCAGATCACCATTACATCCAACTTCATCATCCGGACGATCAGCAAAGATACCTCATACGCTTAGTGAAACCGACTCAGATGAAGAACTACAAATGGACATAGCCAACGAAGAACAAGCTCAAACGACAGAAGACTCTACCAAACAACTAGAATATAACTTTATCCTTACTAACTACGATCGTAAAATCCAGAACCTCAAAATTCTACTCCCACAGTTCTTAAAATATGTGCCACGGACAGATATTCGCGAACTTAAACCAACAAGGAACGGTATCATAGTCAAGACCTCCGATTCCTATCTAGCACAGCAGATATGAAATAAACACACATTTGAGATATTCGATAAATCAGCTCACTAACTAGACTCACAGATCAACGTACAAAACAGCCACCACCACCGCGTAAAACTCCTTCGCTATCTGTCGTAATCCGAGGTGTACTTCCTAGCATACCTGTTGACGATATAGAAACAGAACTACGCGAAGAAGGTCATACTATTAAAAAATGTTTACGCATAATGTGCAATGCAGGTCCCACTTATCTTGTTTGAGTCCTAACTAATTCTCAAGAAACAATAAACTTATTACTCAGCGAGGGAGCATACATATACAGACACCGTCATCGAGTAGAGCCTTCACACACTCCACCACCACTACCCGTGCGTTACGAGCGGTGTCAACAGTACAACTCACACCCTACCAACAAGTGTCCAAATCAACCGACTTGTGCTTTCTGCTCTGGATCTCATGGGACCAAAGTCTGTCCTAACATGCAAGCACCACCTAAATGCACAACTTGTCATGAACAGCACCCAACATTTAGCTACAAAGGTAAAGCTAGGCCTACTCCAGAGACATCCAAACCAGAGCTAGTGGTACCAATACGGACACCTGAAACTCAAACAGCTACAGAAAATCAAGTTACATCAACCAATGAGCCAATCACCATCAACCAACTTCTTGCTTTCATCACTCTTACACTGCAAAATATACATCCGTTTCAACAGCAACATGTTTTGCACAAAATCCAACACGCCGCACGCTCGACTCTTCATGCTAACTTCACCGCTACTTACTCCGGCCCTTATGCTCATTTCTATGCAAAAACGTATGAAACAGCAGTATAAGAGAACCAGCAACAACTCAAATTTTGTACTAATTACCATGGCACTCATCATTCTATTTATTAATATACGCTCACTGGAAGAACATAAAATACTATTTGAACATCTATTGCTCGAGGTAAACGTTAACGCACTTCTTCTAAATGATATCCATCTTAAGCACAACCAAAGCTGCAAATTCCCACGCTATAACTTCTTACGACAAGACAATTATCTCTCTGCACTTCGGGCCAACGGAGGGGTAGCCATTGGATTCACTATCAAGACACCTCATCGCCTGCACTCACCACAATTAGCACAGCTACCGGAGCATATCATTACAACTCTCTACTACAAGAGCATCTCAGTCACCATAGGTACAATATACATCCGTCCATGGCATGCCATACCGCAAATCTTTTTCACCTATATTTCTAATAATTTCCGCAATTATATAATTATGGCTCTAAACAGTACATAGTTTGATCACACCTAGAAAAGAACCAATTTCAGCATTTCATCCTCACAGATATCACAGGCATCATACTACCAATTCGAAAACCCAGCAGGCCAGAATCAAACACAACTCCAGATGTAATAATTGTACCGACCAATCTCACATCACGTAGCCACATTACAGTTCTGGATCTCATAGGTAGCGACCACGCGCCCATCAAACTAGCACTAGACTATCCCAATCATCAACGAACGCCAACACCTCCACCTCGAACCACTCTCGATTTCGATAAGGCAAATTGAACAGGATACAGAACATACATCAGTCAACAGCTAGAACATATAGAACCTCCTACAACAGAACTATACTCCTGTGTCGACAAACTCACCTCCACACTACAAACCGCCTCTATCCAATTCATACCTACAACCACTACTACACCATATCGTCCTATGTTACCACCCCAATACCTTCCATTCATAACCAGATCACGCCAGTTCTACAAAGATTATAAGCGTACTGGAAACCTAGAATCTCTTCGACTACATCGCCAACTACAACGAACTGTTCGCAATTACCTTAAGGCATACAAACTCCGCGCCTGGATCAAAACCTGCAATAATCTGAAAGACACTAATCATCCAACCAAATATTGGAAGCGCTTCAACATGCTGAATGGAAAATGCACAACTACACCTTACCCACTCATAGCTGACGATCAACCCTTGCACTCTGATAAAGACAAAGCCGAAGCCTTTGCTACCTACCTTCAAGATGTATTCACTACACTTCTACCGGACAGACCATTCCATCGCCATCCCGTCACCAGACTCAACTGACTTGCAACCCAGTATCAGCCACACGATTTACGAACATACGTAATCCTCTCACCTCTTCCATCACTGTTAACGATATCACTCAAATCACTACATCCAAACGAAACACTGAACCAGGCATAGACTCTATTACTTACCGCCATATCAAAGAAGCTCCCTACACACTCCTTCACCTACTTTTTTGTATATACATGTTCATTCTTCGCACTGGCTTCATTCCCACTGACTGGAAGACCTCAAAAACCCTTATGTTTCTGAAACCTAACAAACCACCATACACAGTGTCATTATATAGACCTATCCAACTAATTGCAACCTTAGGTAAAATCCTTGAACGCATTATTGTCCACCGTCTCCACACTCACCTAACCGCGCACAATCTCCTACCTCCCTACCAAGCTGGATTTAGACCTTCATATGGTATCAATGATCAACTCCACGCCTAACTATCATCATCACAAACCATTATAATAAATCCCAATCATCATGTTTAGTACTATTTGATTTAGAAAAGTAATTTGACAAAGTTTGGCACGATGCGCTCATCTACAAACTCCTCTCTTTTCAACTCCCAACAGCATACATACGCTTCATATACAGTTTCCTTACCAACCCTTTGGCCTATATTTCCATAAATTCATCCCTTTCTTATCCGATTTTCGTCCACTCCGGAGTACCTCAAGGATCGTCCCTTTCGCCCCTTCTCTACCTCCCATACTATTTTTTAGATATCGATGTTCAAACTTAAAAAAAAATACATATATTAAGTTAAAGAACTAAGTGAGTATAAAGTGTGACATGACATATTGAACTGTATTCAATTCTGAAGAGAGCGTTTTACTTTTTGAATATCTCGATTCTCAACTGAGATATTAAGGTTTACATGTTGTCCAGTGGCGCACAAATCGTCATTTTTTTACATTTGATCCCTCATAACTCAAGAGCGAGATGAAATAGGAAAACAAAAATTAAGATTTAAGATATTCTGGCATACTTAGTAGTTTCATCATGCCGGAAATGAAAACGATAGCAAATAGTGCGGTAAATGCCATTGTACAATTTGATATTGAATGATATAGAATTTCATTCCATATTGAATGAAATTTCTGTCCCGGTCCTCGGCCAATTAATATATTAAATTATATTATTTAACACTCGTCTTGTAGAGTTCTACAATCCAAAATTTCATTTAAAGTTTACATTTCTTTTCCAAAACAATAGAATATGAAAATATGCTGGCATCCTTTGAGAATCAAATAAACGTCTAATTCAGTGGCATTTTCCCGGTTCGTGAAAGTATGTTTTTATAATGTGCCAGTCCGTGAGTATAAAAAGATTGAAAAACACTGCTTGAGACAACTATGGCTCAGACCGGGGTAGCGGAAGGGAGAGAATATGGAAAAGAAATCGGCCAAGGTATTGTTTCGATAGTAATATCCCAACATTAGCCTGGTATGACATAATAATAATTGGAGAAAATTTAGTCAGAATGGCCGGCACTGAGATCGAACCCAGGACCTTCAGAATACGAAACTAACCCTTCGAGGAGTTGGAACATAAGGTACATGGAACATGGCTTACAGGTTGAGCCCTTCTTTATCGAAGCAAAACATTACTGTTAGGATAACTTTTTATTTCACCTCAGACGTCTTGCGGACTACTTAGTCAAATTTAGCGTATCATTCTTTCAGAAAGAACTGACCTAAACATACAAATGTGTTTGTTATATTTCCTGTGTTATTGCTTTTGTTATCAAATTTTCTCTAGAAGTTAAATAAACAGGTCATATGATAAAGAAATGTAAATATATATGATGAATGTAAAAATTGTGAACTTGTGAAAATTCATATTTAGTATTAAGAAGAGAATGTGAAGTACAGTGTGGGTGTCTGTTATTCTCTAAAACCATATTCTGTTCTTCAGAATGTTAGACGTGTGGTTATAATGTCTACACTATTGCGATGCTCATATAGTTGTATTATTGGGATGAATTGCTGTTCAACTAAGTAATTTGTGACTAGTTCATCAGAGTTTCCTTCATTGAACAATTTTAAAATTTCCTGTTGAAGCTATGCTGAGTAGACGAATTTATTCAATAGATGTTAAGAATTCAGCAAATCCTATGATTCTGGTAACTTTTGTCTTTTGTTAGTTAACCTAAAACATTTGATGAGTTTGATTAAAACTTACATAGAATCGCCGTTGAAGACCACAGGAAAAGAACGTGCTTTGTACATTTTTGGCAAAATTGAGATAAGGGTGTCACCTGCTCGCTATTTTAAGGGCCTTTTTACCAAACTATCATGCATGAAGAGAATATGTATAGTATGTCTATGACAAACAAATCTTTATTTAATGTGCAGGTGTACGTAATGCTGATTATGGACTTTTAAAACACTCTCCTGTAAAATCAAGAAAATCAACAAAGAACGATCTTTTCCTGTGGACTTCAGTTTTAAAGTTCTTATTCGAGGATGTGTTCTAGCGTGTAGGTTATTGACATTAAATCTAGTATTGCTCAAGCATCCTTACACATTCCTCTTGTTCATTTTTAGCTTGATGCGTAGGACTGCCTAAATTCTTTATTTTTAAAATCACCTCCTGTGTACAAATGATTCCAAATCTTTTACAGTGAGCCTAAATTAAGAATCAAATTAATATTCTAGTACTATAGAAGGATATTGTTGTTTACATTTATACTTAATTAGTTGCAAGTAAAATATAATAAGAATAGGATTAACTCGTACTATGTTTAAAGTAATTTTTAAACACTTGTATCATAAATTGTACAAAAATTGAATCATATTTTTACATATAAAACTAGTATCCTAATTGCGATGACCTATTCTTTTGATAAAGATAGTTATTTTATGGGTTTACGTTGCTCTTACTTCCTTACCTTTTTCGGTAACATCGTAATCCACTGTAGTAAAAAGGATAAAAGGAAAAGGATTCTAGCCGTCTTATTATGCTTTCCCGCCTAGTCTTATTTTATCACATTTCACACATATTTTTCTCGTGATCTGTCTTGACGATTATAAAATCTTTAATAAACTATAATGTAGCTATTTCTATACCGATTACTTTTTCTAATTTTGTCAAAAGAAGTGCCTGGAAGTTGTCTAATAAACAAATTTCTAAACATTTCAAATCTTTTCAGAAGTATTGTTTGTAAGATTTACTTAAATATTATATTATTTATATCTAGATTTTTTTAGTTATTTAGTGTATTCTGTCAAAGTAACTCAGCATTACAAAAACTCGTCAGTAAGAATCAAGCTGTTATCCATTTTACGTGATAAGTATATGAAAACCATGTATATACAGACTGATTGAGAAGTATTGTAAAAGTTAAAGAGAGAAATATACACACTAATATAAACAAAAGAAGTCTTAGTCAATATGGATCCGCAAATGAACCGTTTCCGAGATATTGCAACACGCATGGTACAGTACATGCCACCATTATTATGAAAGTCAAAATGCGGTTGGAAGAAGCAACAACAATCCTACACCGTGCAACGAATAGGTTTAAACATAGAAATAAGCATGAAATAGTGCATATTATTGGCAAGCCACTGGAAATACCGTTCTGAGCTACTCTTTGTATGTCCGAACACATCCAAAACAGACTATGATGCTGAATATAGTGTTGCGTACGATACAAGAACGGGATATTGTCGAAATGAATCTCGAACAGGGTCAGCGCAAGAGTAGCCCTCAAAGGAAAAGAAGAAAACCCTGAAGTTGAGGGAGAAAATGCAATGAGAACATAAACGGTAAACAACTGAAAGTGGACAAAATTTGCGAAGAAGAATCACTTATAGAAAGTATACGTAAACGGATAAAAGTCGAAAGAATTAGATGTGAGTAGTTGCAACGCATCTATGCATGTGTACCTAATTAACAGCTAGGCTGTGAAGAACAAAAATATGATAGAGGTATTGTCCAAATACAGTAGATCCAGATCAATAAATCACGAAAGTCACTGTTGTACATACTAGAAAAATCCAAGATCTGTATGCGTCCGGAAAAGGTAGTGTAGTGTATTGCAATTTGAATTAGCAACTCAAACAAAGCGGAATGCGCCTTGTGTATTATAGATGTACGTACGTAACGATAAAGACGACAGCATATTGTTAATTTTTGAATGAGTAATGCATCATGAATACCTCGCGGTGATGTTAATTTAAGTTAGCAGAAGGATTATTTGTAACCATGGTGAAAGAAAATTTAATCAACTATGAATTGATATGAATTTAGTTTTTAAGTCCTTTAAGTAACTTTGACTCAGGCCGGATGGATAATGATGGGACAAATTGGTGGAATGAAGAAAGTGGGAGGAAACAGAAGAACCCCGAAAAAACCTACGCAAACGGTGTTTTGTCAACCACAAAGCTTACATTTCATGAGCAGGGATCGAACTGATGATCCCAAGTACCAGAGGTGAGCACTCCACCATTGAGCTACGGCGGCCCCATTGAGGATAACAAATAATGTTAAGTTGTAGTGATCTAATTTCGTTTCAGTATTGGAACTATTGGAATGTATGGTCAAGTCTGTTGCTAGTCAGTGGGGAGACATCTCGCAGCAAGCATTGGTCAGGGAAAAGGGATGAAGAAAGTATTTTCAGTTCCTTCAACTAGGTACCACTCTAGCTTGCGCCTGATGAGACTGATGAAATACTAGAAAACCTCAGTCAGAATTGCCTCCATTATGAGTATAAGGTTTAATGGTCTACAGGTAGCTACCAAAACATATTTCGCATTTGTGTTTTCATTCCTTGTTATATAATAGGCAAAAGTAATGAGGACAGTTATAATATGAACAAAATATTATATATTAATAGAACTATTGTAAAGTGATACTCGAGCAAGTTGAAACCTATGTAATATCAGCCCTCTAAAATTGTAGTTATAACTTGAAAAGTATTATGGGGAGAAATACCAGTGCACGCGGTCACGAAATTACAAGGCCTGTCACTACCTGGTTTCCCTAAGTTTTAAAGGATAAATATCGGAATGGTATCTTGAATGAAGGTAAAGCCGCAGTCGACAGCTTTCCTTCTATGACAGGAAGTAAGAGTAACAGGATGTAACTGTTTACTGCATTTCTAGATACCTGTGGGAAAGGATGGAATAAACCCATTTATAACTTACGCGTGTGAATAGAACTATTTCAATACTTTCCTCCATCGAATGAAGCTAAATTACGCTGGATCGTGCATTTATCCTTCATGTTATCATCACTGTCGGATTTAGACTGTTTGAAATCATCGCCAATCTGACACTTCCTTTATCTTCCTTTATTGTGTTTCTACTTTACTTATTTTCTCTCATTGTTTGAAGTGGAATAATCATTGAAATGGTTTTCATGTAAGAATAATGAGTAGCAATCACCATAAACCCATATATCATTAAAGTAAAACATAATATTCTATGCATGTCAGATAAGTTTTAATCTCATTTATATGATTTGTTAACTTAAACTCTAACGAAACATTTCACTCTTTTTTAATTTCTCAAAGCTCTCTTCTTTTATCATACATTTATTTACTTTTATGCATCTTTATTAATAGTTAATGAGTATGTTTATTTTCAAACTAAACATTAGAGCCAAAGTTGAAATGGAGGCAACTTCCGATTTTTTCTGTACATCAAGCCTCTGTAGGTACAGATACAATTAATTTGAAATATATATATATATATATATATATATATATATATATATATATATATATTAGAGGTTTTTTAAAATAAAGATGGAAACGTAAAATGAATGTTATGGGCAGTAACATTATATGGCTGACTCCCGTCCCGACACGGGGAAGGTCCTTATCGTTGTCACGCCTAAACATACCTGTTAAAAGAATAAAGCAAAAAAAAATATACAAAAACTTTAAGTGTAAAAGATCTTCAGAAACATAATTTAATGGTGTAAAGAACCAGAATAAAAGCTAAAGGTGTATGTGATCTTTAGTATAACAAATTAAAATGAGAAGGCTGTACATAGGCCTTCACAAGTAAACAGGAAATAACAAGATGATGGATATAATAATCTTAAATAGACGTTGAGTGACCTCTCTCTAAAATATACATACCGTCCGCAAAACATCAGATTGATCCCCTAACACTGCCGTCATGTCATTTTGGTTTCTACAATGTTCTCTATAAGATGATTATATTCAGAACAATCTGAAAGCACATGACGAATACTTAAAACTGCATCGTATTCACTAAAATACAGAGAGTCCAAACGTTGCAAAAGATATCCATGTGTCATGTGACTGTGTCCTATACGTAGGGGACATAAAAGTACTTCTTCACCTTTAATACAAACATTGCAAGACTAAACCCTAAGATACAAAGTGGGCAATTAATATAAATTAAAAAGATTTAAATATTTGAAGTGTGAGTAATGTTCGTAATTGAACTCCGAACCAATTCCAAAGCTGTGCTAAATTATCACATTTAACAATGAGGCATATGACTTAACGCTAACGTGATTTCCAGAACATTATAAATTGTAATTAGACTTTCGAAACAGATTCTCCGTTGAAAAAATCCTTCGTAAATGTACTTGAAGTACCGTGCGAAGTTTCTGGTATTTATGTTTGTATAATACAGTTTTTTTAAAAAATAAAACAAATCTATAATATTTTATTATTAGAAATACTAAATGTTATCAATATTGAAAACAATGGGCAGTTTTGTCTTTGTCCATACTGTTTATCTCCTCACAGCAAAGCTTTGGTTGTAATGTAGGGACTTAAACTTTTGTGTTACCCTCATATCTATCCTCTTTCTATTCATATTTTGTTTATTTCAGATTTCAATATGTGTGGTACCAGCGGGTTTATTGAGGTAATTAGGGTTAATCTTGCTGTTATCTCTTGCATTCTTGTTTGTTTTATTACTAATCCGAAGCGCCTGTGTTTTTCTACATTATTTTTACCCATTATTGTTCCTCAGAACTGCTCCGTATGCTGTAAACTTCTGATTGATATGATGTTTCTAGCCTGTAGAATAGTATGTTTCTGTGTTACTGTTGATTGGTTTCTGTACGATTTGTATTTAGTCGTCAACGTAAGTATCAGTTTATACTTATTGCAGTTTCATACTAGAGCTTGCCTATGTTTTCTTATAATATTGGTGTATTGTTTTTGCTCGACAAATGTGCACTTTGTGATTGCGTGATTTAACGTTCTCCCTGACTGATTTTTCTTTCCTTCTGTGTTTTAACATATCTTCATACATTTATGCTCATTAATTTAGGGATTTTGTGTTTTTCACACTTCACTCGGCCGAACGTCACAAAACGTCCGCAAATCTACGGCTGTATCTACAGACATAATGTAAACAAAACAAAACGTAGGGGGGCACACTGTTGCAAAAGAAAACGAATCACATGTTACGAAATGTGAATGTATAACAAAACCAAGTAGTGTAGATTACTGCATGAAATGTAGGGTACGAGTCGTGTTAACGTTAATATGTGTGCAGGTGAAACAGGACAGTCATAGTGCAGCGTACTTATGTGGACGATGTACCGAGCGTCAGAGTGCTTTTGCTACCGGAAATCTGTGTATCATAAGTGGAGGTACCCCAGGCGATGGGGATTCTAGCCAGTGTCATGTTCAGGCTATGAAGACTGTTCCTGCAGGACGGACACGTAAATCGGCACTCTATTTTCGCAAGTCACACCCTTCCAGTAGGACCCTCATCTGCCCATTAGCGCCAGGCTCTAGTAGCAAAGCTCAATCTGGAAGTAGCGTTGCCATGCAGTAGACAGATATATATAGTGACGTAATGTGTACAGGCGTCTGAATGAACAGAAACTGTGTGCCCGGGAGGCCTATCACGCATTTCGTTAAAAACGGTTCACACCAAAGCTAGTACAACGGTATATGTACACGCGAACAGTGGAGGGATATAATGTTTTAAATTAGTCTCACTTTAGTCTCGATAGTGACTCTATACGTGTATGCGTCTATCATGAACCCGTAACCAGATTCAGCCCCCCACCCCCAACATCCTAGAAAACGACCAGTATGGAGGTGACAGTGTGAATGTGTGGGCAGGCATAATATTTGGTTCACATATACTAATCCATATGTTCAACCGCAGTGTCGTCACATCCCAGGTGTGATGTGATATCAGTCTGGGAGAGTATGTTCGGATTTTCCAGAATCCAGTCGGATGTTCCTGTACATGGAAACCAATACCCGTTACATGGGATTGGGATGGTGGCACGTCATCTTTGCTGAAGAGAAACCTAGAATATGGACTAGGCAGCACGCTTAACGGCTTTAGACCCCGTATTTATTTTTTAAATGTTCTTGGGAGAAGTATCGAGGGCTGAAAGCTCCATGCAAGGTCCGTTCAATATCCTCAAGATGCCTTGCTGTGGGAGTGGGACATATTTCCCTAAATGATCCTGGACACTTTTGTTAGCTGGATACCACGTACTAAGCCCTTCCGGTACCATATGCGGGTAGTTTTAAAGGACCAGCAAATCTTCCACACCAAAGCTGCCACCTATAAGTTCTGTGTAAACTTGGGGCAGTAGTATTACTACAGATTTCAGAAACATTAGGTGATGTTCGATTGAGTGGAAATGTGCATACCACAAAATCCCTTAATTTCCGAGTGTGAGTTTATCTCTTTCCTAGTTACATTAGTCTGTATAGTTTGCCTTTCTAATATTAGAGAATTTGAATGGTATTACATTATGTACACACACACACACACACACACA
>JAGDQP010005006.1:49684-81226 GCA_022664845.1 Lepisma saccharinum | reverse complement strand
CTGTGTTATCGCATAATTACGAATGCCTATTGTGTGTATAGTACATTGTGAATAGTGGAACGACACTAGGAATTTGAGTGCAATAGTTCATTTTCACTTGTTGGTAAGAAATCTGTGGTACAAGTAATGGAGGATGCTTGTCTATGATCGAGCCATGTTGCATAAGTTTTGAGAGCTTGATTTTAGGAGATGTTGGTAGAGCGTACAGTATCTGATAAATTGTATTATGATTTAAAAAAAAATGTTGTAAAGCTTATGTATCCCCAAATTCGTGAACTAAGGTAGTTTTCAGAATGTTTAACCTTAGATTAGCTCCGCTAATAGATGAAGCATAGATTGATATCTGTGTGTACATCCTTTAACATCAAACAGCTTTAAACAACACATTCTGCGGGTTAATTTACACGTTATGGTACAGTGGAAAAGCTTCACGTGTGATAACACATTTTCACTAGTCAATAAACTAGAATGGGATTACTTACTTCCAGAGAATGGGATTATGCAAACTATCCTGCAGGATATCCTGATGCATGTAAAGTTTACATGCAAAGAATGGAAAATTGTACAGCCGGGAATGTAACAGGCCCTAGGATGATTATCATGTATAGCTATCCAGACAGGACTGTAAATATCTGCAGCCAGCTACACCGCAAATAATAGTAGAGGCATCTGCCTATGATCACTGCGGCGCTTAGAAACAGCCTGGGTGATCACAAGCAAATGCTTCACCACGTCTAACAAAAGTAAACATCGATGATACCTGAATATAAGATTTATTAAACAGAGAATTCTACTAATTTTCTCTCTAATCAGAAGTTTTTTGTTTGCTAGCAGAAGGCCAGCCTATGTATAGAATTAGTATAATTTCAGGTGTAATTTTGTACATTTAATATACCTTTTAACAACAAACACTACTTGGACTCTCCCTGAAGCCTGTGGATCCCTCCCAAAACCAACTTCTAAATAGTGGGTGTTAGAGGCGTCCGAATTGAACACAGAATTGTCATAAATGACGTAATATCTCGACAAATCGCAAGCAATGTCTTTTTTTCAGTAAATCATAATGGGAGTTGTACCCAGACCCTTAGCATATTTCATGATTTAAGGGAGTGCCGCATAAACTTGTTTATCAAAGTAAGATTGAGTGAATTATAATTAACGTTCTAAATGAGCTGGTAAGCTACTAAGGAGGGGACCTACAGTTTTTTGTAAAGCGGCCTCCGAATCACTGCGTTCAATGCAGGATTTGAACCTTTGACCACACGCATAGAAACGAGCGCTCTAACCTCTCGGCCTCTCCGAGGTAGGGGTGTTCGATAAGGCTGAGGACCTATTGAACTTCGAGTGTGGAAATTTATGGAGTTGTCATCGGTTACTCGAAACCGTTCGAGTATTTGAAATTATTGAAGATCCGGGTATTATCGAAATTTCGAGTATTACCGAAGTCTCGGGTATTATCGAGAGTTAGAATATTTTCGAGGTTTCGAGTATTATCAAAAGTTGGAACATTATCGAAGTTTCGGGTATTTGAAAGTTCTAGTATTATTAAAATTTCGGATATTTTGAAAATTTGATTATTACAGAAATTTCGGATATACTCGAAACTTCGAAAATCGGCTAAAATTTACAACTGAAACGTATTAAACGTCAGATGCAAAAATTACAGTAAAAGATAAGTGATTGGCTTTTTGTTTCGGAAAAGAAGGGAACAATTATAGGTGTTGTGTGCAGGGCATTGATAAGATCATATTTCTTTCAACAATGACAAATCAAAGAATGGCACGGCTGGCTTTCTTTGAAAGTCCGTTTGCAACGTAATACGAAACAGTTGGGAGAACTCTTGAGGAAATAATAGTATGTTTTTCTTTCATTAAGAAAAGATCGGAAGTTATTGAATTTGATATGCAAATTGAATAAGAGACATATGAAATGTAATTATTATATATTTACAGTAATATTGAAAAGAAACCTTACGTGTACTATGAATGGCAACGTATGGACAATTCACATTTACATATTTTCAAAAATAGCAAGTTTAAAAGGCTTAAAGAATTTTCAGTTATTAGACGACGCTTTATTCAGGAATATATATATAAATGTACTATGTAGGTCTGGTTGTACATTCCCTCAAACATTGACCAAAGCACCTTTTTAAATCTTTCGTAAGACTTACCTCAATACCTGTTGTCTGCCAGCCGCATTGATTTAATCTATCCTGGGTTGGAATCCCAGTCAGAGCACTATGTTTATTCTCCCCTGCCCCTCCATCCCTTTTGTCTCTTTTCTATCATGTAAAGTTCTCCCTTGTGCTTAGAATCATGCGATGAAGGCATATACGTGATGATGCAGAGTTATGGCTCCACACGTTCTTGAACTCAGCCGTAGATGAAGGTGATGTTATCGGCACCACGCTTCGGCCGTGTTCTCACCCTCACAGGTACCCATTGAATCTGGGGCTGGTGAGCCCCAAAGTCGCTCGGTGTCGTCGTACTACGTGTATGGCTCTTTTCGGTGTTTCAATTTTCCTTTACATTCGGCCCATTTCCTGAATCCGAAAAAGCTCATATCTTTGACAATTTGAAATAGTTTAATAAAATCATCGAAATATTAAAATGCCACGATAAATCTAAGCAAAGTTAAATGCTTGAGTAATTTGATAATCTCAAACATTTACAGTCTCAAACGCTTCGAAAGCTTAATATATTTCGAGACTCTCAAACATTTTGACAATCCGTTCGACAAAGGATTGTGATCGGTAATATCCTTCCCTCAAAGTTGAAGCTAAAGGCAGACGTGTATACAGAAACTAATTTTGAATGGAGTCTGCCTGCCCGAATTGGGGGGGGGGAGACCCCGATGTCGTAGGGTAACCAAAAGCAGCATATACTTGACACATGCATTTAGACCAGTCCTCATTAAAATTGAATAATTCTTCCCAAAATTATCGTCGCATTTACACACCTACATTCAAAGTAGGAACAAATACTCGGATTCAGAGGAGTTTCCCTTGGCGTAAGGCAACCAAAAACAATAGGTGTCTGATAAAAGGAAACGGGATCATTTTAAAGCAAGTTCCATCCCAAGCGGACAATCCGTTCGAAAGTTACCGTCGGATGTCACAGACAAACAGACAGACGGACGGACAAAAAGCGTGATCTATAATAAAGAGCTTCACACCCAAAATTCTCAAGGTTTGTTTCAATGATACTTGAAGTTCAGATATTACACGAAATTTCGACAATCTCAAATACTCCAAGGGTTCCGAGTGCCGGATAATAAATTTTTAAGCCCGAAGTTTGATAAGTCTTCAGCCTTATCGAACTTCCTTACCTCTACCTATATCAGAAGCTGTCTGCATCCAGAACTTTAATTTAAACCTTCGAAATCAGATGCCAAATTCTCCTTTTTCTGCCTGCTCGGTTGTTGGCGCAATTGGTAAAGTTGCGGTTTGTAGACTAATGGTGTCCTGGATTCCTATCCCGTTCTGGTGATGCATGTTTTCTCTTTCCCCATCTCTCTCTTTCCTAATAGACTACTTAAGTCTTGTACATAAACATTGGTGTTAAATACCTGTGGAGAAAAACGATTCTTTCACTTCATTCCAAGGGAGGCAACTTTAAAAATGAACAACCTGCATTATGTACAACTATGATAACCTCGAATGCATTGTTTCTTCAAAACACTATGATAATCCCGAACTTTTCAAAATATTCAAACGACTACATAAATGAGATCATATTGAAATGCTTCAGTATCTGCTGCTTTCAAACAATTCAACAGTCTCGAACAGTTTGAAAGTCTCGAATTCGTCGAATGTTTCGAACATTTCGAGTTCCTAGAATACTTCGAGCGCCTCGAACACTTCGAGTGTCGAACATTTCGAGAGTCTCGAAAGTTCGATAATTCAATAAAATTATAATTCTTTATAGACGAAACGGTTTTCTATTATATGTGCTATAGACGAGCTATTATGATTTGCTAAGTCGACACAAGGAGTAGACCTTCAGGAGATTAGCACTCCTCGAGGTTTTACAGGGGGAACAGAATGTGCTATATGCATCATTTTGTAACTCGAAAATGGTAGCTTTGAATTAAGTAGTGCAAAGAAGCGAGGGTAGTCAGACTAATGCAACTGGAGATCCGTTCGCGACAAGCTGTACATCGTATGAAAGAGTGAGTAGAATTTAAATCCTATACTGAATCTATAATGTACCATATAGGGCAAGAATGCACCTTCTCCACTCCGTTCGACTTTCTAGCGCAAAATTCATGTTTACCAAGTTTGTCATATTCTAGAATTTCAGTATTATTGACTCCATGAAGAAAGGATGCAATAAAATAGAATTGAATTGGAATTAGAATTCGTAGTGCAGAAATTAATTTGCACTTATAAGAACATATCAAAGTGTGTAAAATAACTGAAGCTAGTCAAAGAAATAATAAAATGATGAATTTCAGAACATTATCATGAAAAATGGCCTTGTTTCTAACATTTTCTACTATTGTATCCACATACCGATCTTCTTCAACTCTTGCTTAGCGACATTATCGAGAAAAATAACACTTCCTCTTCTGTAGAAATCACGATTTCTTTTGATACGTCTAGAATTTCGTCTATATTTTTGCACGAGATTTTTAAAAAATTGCATTCGTGAATGTTATCACATTGAAAATTGTATTCGAGAAGATTTGAGATGCCTTGCTTAGTGTTGCTAACTGCTTCATAGTATTGACAACGAGAATAAACAAATGCAGTACAAGGTCCTTTAACAATAGTAATCCGAATCATCATTATGCATAAGTTGAAGGAACATATCACACCCAGAAAATTTGGAGGGGTGTTGGGGGTGTATGACAATCCCTGCGCAATGACAGATAACCGTTAGAAAAGTTTCAATCCGAAAACGTAAATGGTTCACAAGTTATAGAGTATTTTAAAGCATATTAAGTACACGGAAATAAAAGGAAGAGTTAGACTTTAAAATGCGTTTTAGGAGAAATCACCTTTCTTGGACGTTGCACTTCGTCCGGTGAACTCTTCATATGTTTTGGTGTGAGTCTTAAATTTCTTCTACCTGAACTTCACTCTCCTGTATACTTTCGTCATATATTTTATTTATTGTACAATGAATTAAATAACAGTTTTCTTTACATTCTAATAACAATTGTATTTCAAACTTAATAATAAATTAACTTAATATACTCATAGTGGCATTGTTTTTGTTGTTCACAGAACATGGATGTGCTGTTGATAATAAGTGCGATCTTCATTCAACTCCTTTTATGTTACGCGTTTGAAGAAAGGTTGAATAATATTGCATCAGAGAGGGAAGCGTTTGGAAAAGTTCTCAAGGAAAATGTAATTCCACAGCTTGATGAAGGAACATCTTTGGTATTACTTGATAAACTGGGCATTATCAGCGACATTCAATTATACTGGAATGGTGCAGAAGAAAATGTACCACTAATTTCAATATTTAATATTTACAATAACAAAGACATGAACATGGAATTGATTGTTAATTCAATGAATCAAAATTGCCTTTTACTCATAAATGCAACTGAATATGTATGTGAAACGTTTTCCTTCTTATACAAAGCAATCAAGGTCTCAAGTCAAAGAAAAGGTACAAGATATTTTGTTGTACTGAAAGAAAATGATACATTTTTGAAAGACTACTTTACATGTCAATGGTTATCTTTCTTTCCCTTTACTTATGTATTTATATTCTCTGAACGCAAAAGAGAAAACGACTACATCAAATTACAGATCATGACCCACACACTTGCGGATGATTTAATGCCTAAGAATATAATACAAGAAGCTGCGTTGCCACATAACACAGAAAAGACTAAGTTCCAAAATTTACGCAATATATCCCTAAGATTGTTGTTCTATCCTGCCAGCCCATGGACAATAATCGAGCAGAATGCATACGATGGAATTGATTACAGAGTACTCCTAGATTTTTCCAGAAAACATAACTTCTCGTGGAACACAGACATTATTGAAACATGGGGAGATAATTCAGACAACAGTACTTCAGAATCCTACATGGGAAAGTTAAAGAACATAAATTATCATGTAGGAACCCTATCAGCGTATGTTACTTTTAATCGTATTCAACATTTTGACTATTCTTACTCGCACAGACAAAGTGATGCAAAATTTCTAGTTCCTTCTCCCAGACGGAAGGTGTATGTATGGTCAGTTTTCTCACCATTTAAAGTATCGATGTGGCTCGCTTTTATTGGATTCATTTTGACCTCTGCTCTTGCATTATATATATTTTCTACGATTCAATCATTTAAATATCAGTTAGATTTCAGAAATCCTTATTTAGATTTCTTTTATTCAGTCTTGCATTCCATTAGTATTGGTCTTGGGCTAAGTATCCCAAACGTAGCTCAAAGAAGCACAAACCATTTAATCTTTTGGCTCTTCATTACTTCATATCTTTTCATCACAGCCTACAGCTGCAACCTTGTGTCCTTTCTTACATTTCCTATGTATGAAAAGAAAATAAACACATTAAATCAGCTGCTTGAATCAGGTCTCAGATGGGGAAGTAATGTGGATCTCTGGCTGGACCCATTCAAAGAATCGCCTAATCCTGTTGTTCGTATGATTGGTGAAAGAGAGGTTAATACACGCGATGCAAAGAAGCTGAACAATATGGCAAGAGTTGGTCTAATTGCAGTTCCAGCGCATCGCTATACTTCTGGGATATATTGTATGGAATTCCTCGATGATAACGTTATCCGAAGATTCCGTTTAATGGAAGAAACTGCTCTGAGTACTTTGGAAGCGTATATATTTCACAAAGGCTCTCCTCTGGTAGAAATATTTAATTCGTATTTCATAAGACTTGTTGAGTCTGGAATAGTTCTAGTATGGGAAAGAGAATTTGCTAGCTTTTTAGTTAACGATTTCCAGCACATGATTAAAGAAACGATCCGACCTTTGACAATTATCGATATTGCAGGAGCACTAGTTCTTCTTGTGACCGGTTCAATTTTATCGGTTGCAGTATTGGCTATCGAACTTTTTCTGAAAATATGTGTGATGACTGAGTGGAAATCTAAAACATATCCCAGAAACAATCAGGTGATCCATTTAAGGGCGACGAAAACATAAGTAATATTTGATGAAGCGTGTAAGCGTGTAATTTATCTCGTACATGCTTTGGACAATCAGTTGACACAGGGAAGAAACTCCAAGCATTTGAGAAAATCGAATAAAAGCAAACTTCAGAGTGTTTGCTCCGACAAAGTCCTGACCAACTAAAAATCTCGATCCCCCTGCTAGCAAGGACTGTAGAAATAAGAACACATAATCATTTTGCGACATTACTTTCTATTGCCCTTTAAAGTTATTTGGGTTTTATCCCTTTTCAAAACAATGAAAAGTCAGAACACCTACGTTAAAACATTGTAGGAAAAAATACTGGATTAATAATGTGGAAATAGTATACTAAACCCAAACAGTCAAAGAGGTCAAGACATTCAATTTCTGAAGACGTTTATATAGCAACTTCGTACTTTTGCAACCGTAGTAATGAGACTCCAAAACTTATGTGCATACTAAAGCAACGTATGTCATATTTTTTACATTACAGTTTAATCGCTTTCTATACCTGAGTGGCTACTGAAATACACTGTGTACAAATTCGTGGTAATTTACAGCTGAATCTTATATACTTTATGATTTTAACATGTTGCACTTGATGTGTAATTAGGGGAATAAGTAATTTCAATTCCTTGCCAATAGTACATGCCGGAGTCACCTTCCTCTTTCTAAGTGTAAGTGTTAACCAGACCAGACAGTCAATGAAATCGGAAACTACAACATATCTTGAAGTATTATGCCTGTATACCAAATACTAGTACTGTACATAGTCAATGAAAATGTATCATTTGTAACAGAAAGTGGGTTCCTCTTAACTCTAAAAATGATAAGGTGAATCCATTGAACTCATCATGAAATATAACTTTTTTTTATTAGTTCACTCCGAAGATATTACCCCGAACTTTTGCTTTCCTTAGAATGCGTGAAATAGAACTGTGGATACATTGAATCAATTAAATCGTCAGTGTAGTAAATAAAAATTATTTTGTGAAAACATAACATAAAGTGATGAAACACTCGAGAATTTCTTTACTTTGTACGAAGTAACCTGAGCAGAACATTAATATTTAATAATTTTCATAGTATTTTCTTAATTAGTGGCGTTCGAGTGTAGGTGTAAAGTCTGACTGCTCATACATTTTGCATACTGCACAGGATATATTGATGGCAGTAGGCAGTGGTGACGGTCTTGTGTGTAGTGAATGAGAAGAGATTGGAAATGGTTATGAAAGTGTAGTTTCAGAAGTCACAGACACACTGAGTGATTCTCAAAATGAATTTTATAATCTGAAAATAGGAGAAAACAAGTGAACTACGAAAAGGGAAATGTGAGATAAGAGTTAACGACATCAGGAGGTAAGAGTTGATTATATGAAACAGACCTCATCAGAACGGCATACATACACAAGGTTATGTGTGTATGTATGCGAGTGTGTACTTTAGCATATGTTCCAAGGTGATAACAACGTATTCCTAGACACAATGGGGAAATCTTAAATTCAACATATTTATCAAAACATTTATCTACGTCGAGTGATTCTCAAGATGAATTATGTATTCTAAAAGTAGAAGAAAACAAGTGTACCACGGAAAGAATAGATTATAGATTTAAGAGGAAATGTAAAATAAAACTAAAAGACTTCAGAAGGTAAGAGTTCATAATATAAAACGAACTTTATCAGAACGACATACATACAACAGATTATATAAATATGTATGCGTGTGTGCACTACAGCATATGTTCCAAGATAATAAGGATAATTCCTAGATACAATACGAAAATTTTAAATTGAACATATTTAGCCAAAGATTTAACTATATGGATATTCTTTAGAAAAACACACGTTGAGTCCAATGGACTCACATTGTCACTTTGTGTTACAAAATTAGCCTGTCAGTTTAAGGGTTAAATAAATTAGTCATCAATTTTCAAATAATATGTAGCAACGTTTAAGAGTGACACTCAATTTGGAGTTTCCCGTTAAGCTTGATATAATTACTTATCCCATATTCATGTGATTGTATCTCGTAGGCATTGCACTTACACTTTCTACTTGCACCTTTGTATAACTCAACTCATTTTTGAAAAACTGTTTTTTTTCTTCAGCTCAGCAATTCAGAATAAATGTATGGACGAACATTACATCCCAAAAGATGTCAAAGCACCGTTACTTTAACTGTTTCAAGATATAGACAAAATTACACTTAAAACAGCTTCACGCTAGTAAGAATAAGTTTAGAAAACTTCTTCCGCTGGGAATTATGTCTAAGCGATCTGATAAGCAGAATATGTATAGGTAATAATATGTCTAATAATTTCGACACTCATAGCGGATTGAACCACGGTAATACCTTGTCAGCATTACTCTTTAACTTTGCATTAGAATTGGCTATTCTAAAAATAAAATAAGACAGAAAGGGACTGACATTTTAAGGCTTGAACCAACTGTTCGCCTACACGGACGATGTAGATTTAATAACGGACGATATAGATGCACTTCAATGTAAAACCTGCGAAGAGATAGGCCAACAGCTGAGCGTAGAGAAAACAAAATACATGAAACACAGAAACCAAAACACAGAGCATGAAGGAAATAGAGACAGAATAGTTAAGAATAAGATCATATAGAAAGTAAACTTATTTATACACTTTGAAGCGTATGGAACAAGCAAAAAGGAGGCCATGGAAATAGTAAAAATTCGCTTTGTTTCGTGTATCACATGCCTCTGTTCGGTTCAGAAACTACTTCCTATATTCCGAAGTAATATATTTGAAATGTTGAAAATATGCAGAATGGTTATTTAGCCGGATATATGTTATGGGTGCGAAAATTTGAGCACAACCTTCGCAAATGAATATAAATCGTGTGTTTTTGAGAACATGGTTTCCAGAAAGATATACGAGTCGAAACGGGGCAAGTTAATCGGAGAATGGATTTAACGCATATCCATAGTGAAGAACTCCACAAACACTATATGATTCACTTAATATTACAAGAATAACGAAACCACAATGGCCAAAATGAGCCGATCATTTATCTCGGATGGAGCAAAATGAATATTCTATTCTATCGTGGTTGGTAAACTTGAGGGAAAGAGGACTTCCAAGACGGAGGGATAGTAAAGATGACGATATTAGAAGAAATCTTTGTTAGGTAGATGTTCATGATGAAAACTGGCAGCATGGAATCCAATAATAAAGTTTTGTTACTGCGGTGTTGAACGTGGGATTTCCCTTACGTAGTTAGTTACAATGGAACTGTTATACAATAAAATTTCTTATTCTGTTTTCATGTTTCCTCCAATACTTGAACTAGTTTCATGTTTAACTATATTATTACTTCTGGTTGCTAATTAGCAGGATTATTAGCGGTAATACTATATCATAAAAGAAGTTTTACGTCAAATCCGATCATGATATGCTTCCAATATGCTATGCAAAGATCACAATATCAGAGAAGGTAAGAAGTATAAAAATACTCCTCAAAATTGATAAGGTTAATGCAGGTACATCTCTTGAACCCTTAAAAGAACATGTTTGGGGTATATCTTGCACAAAGGCAATTGTAATGCAAACAGGTTGGTTCACATGTAATAATTACAATGGCATGTGTGTAAATGTGGCAATCCAAACTTAAAATAAATTATATTGACGAAATGTTTTTTTTATTAGAAAAGGTTTTGATTTTCAATGAAGAAAAATATTTTCAGTAAAAAATTAGTTTGAAAACGAAAAAATTAAGACTAAGCAATAATGGCTAAACAAGTGATGCTTTTAGTTCATTTTCCCTGGAGTGAATAAAATATACGGGAAGTCGGAAGTAATGGAACGTTACATTAGTTTAGACTGATTGATTGAAGATTGTGTTATCATTCTTGTAGGGTGTGTGATTGCAATCTTAGATGACTTCGGGATACCTGAGAACAATTGTATATGAGGGTGATTCCCCAAAATTCTCTCACATTCTCAAAATTCTTGCACTTCTGTTAGATAGGTAGATAGATGAAATGAATTTATGAGCGGTAACAGCATTATGGCTTACGCCCGTCACGATACGGGGAAGCCCCTTCCACTTCTGTGTTTTCAGTGTGCAGAAACACATTTATATAACATACGGTTAGAAAACTAACCTACTTCGAAAGACCCCTTATATCCTCTTGGAATACTAAATCTAGAATTCCATATCTTAGAAAGGTACATTCGCGAAATGTCTCGAGGGAATTTGTTTAAAATTGATTAAAATGCAAAGTTCTCAGTGGCCTAATGTGTATTGTACTAATTTTAGCAGCCCATACGGTAAATTGCATATTTACGATCCTTCCTGTATCCGGCATTTTATCGTAAACTACTATTCCGCTGGGACACAAAATTGCTTTTATTTTCTTCAGATAGAACTGCACATGGACGTGGGCATATACAAGACAAATTTAATTAATTACAGCTTCTCTGACACATATTGTATTCAAGTTATTTTTAAATGGAAATAGGTACAAGGGATACAACAAATTCATGTAAAATGATTGGCAGATGTTCCCTAGAGTTTTACAATATCTCTAACCGTTCGTAAGTTATTGAATATGTTAGAACACCGATAATATTAGGTTCCCAGAAAGCCAGACGATGTCGACATTTGGTCAGCAAAGACGGGTCCGAAGGACGGGTCGATGTTGAGTTTTGAAAAATCGCGACAGAGAGGCGATGTCGGCTAGCGTTTTTTTGGCGCGGGGCTAGGTCTCTATGCTGACCCGGATGCGGCCCGTAATGTGGCCCTTTACCTCAACGACGGTGTGGAAAATGGCCCAATGACAGAATGCCACTTATGTATCACATCGACCTTTCTCCGACTACTAGTTGGTCGGGGTGAGCAACTGAGCATTTGGCTTGTTGGTTGCTTCATGAAAAATGCGTAATCACCCGTTCAATAACTGTAGATATGTAAGAACATGAATGCTGCCATATGCAGCATGAATTACATCAAGCTATATATCATTATCCCTAGATTACTAAACCGTAGTCTGATAGACAACGCAACTACTGCTGAAATGCCCCCCACTTCCACTAGGTCCACGCCTCTCACTCCGTGTACCTTCAGTGCGTGGATAGGCGATGAAGGTGAAGGGTCGTTACCTTCCTAGCCACTTTCTTTCTGTGTCATTTTAATTTGCTTATTCCAGTAGACTACGGTTTAGTGTTTGCATTACTTGCAAATTTGCTACCGTAGTATAGTGAACGAAGGCGTCATCTACAGACTACGCGACTAATGTTTAAGCCATATGTTGGGATAATCAAGACAGTAGTGAGTGTCAAAAAACTAGGTATGTCATAGAAAAATCTTTAAATGTTGCTTTAAAGCATGTAAATTAAATGAAATTAATTAAAATAAGTTATTATTTGTAAAAGTGTTTTTTCTTCTATTTTTTTCTAAAGTAGTATGTCAGACTACCCTTTAGTAATAACGTTTGGTCCAGACCAGTATAGTAATATAGAGTTAAGAAATGTGGCACACACCGTCCCACGTTTTGGATTCAAGTCATTTTTTTAAATGGGGGAAGGTGCAAGTGAAGTATCAAGTTCAAGTACAATTTCGTAGAAATGCACTGGTATAGTTAGTTTGACCGTATCTTGAACCGTTTTGAACCAAATGCAATAAGAGTCTTCTCGACGCCAACATATACGTGTGTACCAAAATTCAACTGAATGTGTGAAGTACGTTAGCGATCGTTGGCAAAATATTCCCTGGATATACTCTACTAAGACATAAAATATATAATTTACGTTTTGATGTATATGTGTGTGCACCCGTCTGTCCGTGTGTATGTTGTAGAGGTGGTAAAACCCAAGACATCTCACAAAATTGTTACTCGCAAGATGACGCGCATTATTACGTACAAACATGCTCAGTTAGAACAGATTGATAATTCTGCGATCCCATTTGGTATTGAATTCACAGACAAGATCATCGCAATGTATTCTTCAGCTGAAGTTGTAAACATTGATTCAATTGAGAGATTCACAGGGATCGCAAATTATCTAACATGGGTAAAAGGGACACCATTGTTAGAGGAAAATCAGTGTCTCTAATATCGAATTCATATAAAATTAGTCCCATTGTATCCATTCTACTTTCCTCTCCATTGTATCTATTCTTATTGCCTTACGTGAACCAAATAGTGCCTTTGGTCTCATGGTCCAACAGAAACTGATTCGACCTCCAAACGTATATGTAACGTGTTCCAAATCTGGCAAAGTGGACAACAATGTTCTTCAACAATGGCGGGATAATTTTCTCTCTCCCAATGTCGAAACGAAATGTTGTCTAGTTCTTGGTTCAGTTTCTCTCCATCAGCAACATATGTTCCTAATAAACATGTAGACATAGCAACCGTACTGGCTGGTACTGTAGCGACCCGTTTTCGGTTGGTCGCAACATATCTTACTCTCTCCCCTTTTTATGTATTTTTATTTTTTGTTCGTGCTTTGTTGGCGATATTCTTTCGTGTTCGGTTTTCTTCAAAGTGTTAATTTTCCAGATGACAATAAAGCCGAGCCACCAGATATCCTCTTTCATTGTTGTGTTGGCGGGATTTAATTTTATTGTTTCTTCATTTTATTGCTTAATAATTCTTAGTATATTTTATTGCATTATTTCTTCAACAATTTATCTTTCGTTTAAAATCTTCAAAAACAAATAAAAAGATCTGAATGCTGATTTATTTTCGTCGAGAATTTAAGTGGCTAAGCCACACCCCCTTTCGTCCTTGTTCTTCTTCCCTCATTGGCTGAGGCCGATCAGTAGTTCAACCATGGTCGTCGAGTGGAAAAGCTGCACAAAAATATGCTGCCTCCGAAAATTATATAATGTCTTAAAATTCCTCTTTCTCTCTCAGAAACCCGAGTCCGTTTCGCCTACATTTAGAGAGCAAAATTTCAGCCAAAGTAAATTTCTACTCAGTAGTTATATTTATAATTATTCACTTTTGCTTAGAAAGATATGTGATGCTTCGGTGATTGTGGATTTTTTTTTAACTAGGCTAAAGTGTAGAATGTCTTTCATATTTAAAATTGAAAATAACCTAATCTGTTCGAAAAAAAGTGTGTGAATTCTTGTCTCTGCTCTTAGGCAGAGCATTTCTGTAAACTATTAATTTACTCTTTGATGTGTGAAATTAACAGCATTTTTAAAACACGTTTTCATGTGCTAAACATTTTCCTTTTAAACTTTTTTTCAAGAAATATAGCAATCAGTCTTTTGCATTGCGTTTGTTATTCTTAAGCAAGAATAAATTATATTTACCAGATATTCCTTGTGTGATCTTCTTATGTGATATCCCTTCTTATGAAGGGTTTTGATAAGAAGTAGGTAGTTTACCATTACTGTGGTATTGCTGTAAAGGTTCTCAACCTTTCGCCATTTCAACTCACGAAGTGTTATTTCATATGTATGTGAGAAAGTAATTTCAGATGAAGTTAAAGTTTGATATTTTGATTCAGTGCTTCTACAATCATTAGGGAATAGTCAAAACAGTTAAGTTTATCTAAATTTCTAGATAAAGTGCGTTATAAGTAGTACAGTACTGTAGTAATGTGAGACTACTATGCATTCTATAAACATTGGTAAAGAGAATCGAGCTTTCCAGAATATGTATATTTTTCACGTGTTTTACATGTTATGATATAAACACACATTGTTGATAGCTCTATAGCGGGCTGTAGTACCCATTTACCTTTTCTTTTGGTTGCACGCCTTCAGACATTCGGGCAATTATTACTACTGGTGGTCAATGGTTTACAACCTGCTCTAGTTGCGGTACCCCTTCAGGCAGGCGAACCAAGGCTATTAACTCATCCTAAGGCAACTAAACGCCTTCAGCCAGGCGGTAGTTGTTTCCTTGTTTCGTCACGCCTTCAGACAGGCGGGAAGGGGTACTTGTCCATCCTTGGTGTACTGCACGCCTTCAGGTAGGCGGGCGTATACTACTTTGCCAGGATCTCGAGTGCCTTCAAACAGGCATAAGGGAGCCTTCAACCCATCCTAACAACGGTTGCACGCCTTGAGATAGGTGGCTGATCGTTCGCCTTGCTTTTGTATGCCTTCAGACAGGCGGACAAGAGAACTTATCCATCCTTGGTATATTGTACGCCTTCAGGTAGGCGGGCGTATACTACTCATCCGCTCTTGTGAAATTTCTTTTCCGTATGCCTTCATGTACTACTAATTAAGATTTGCCTTTCAGCATAGCGTTAGCGTTCGGTGATCCCACACCCCAGAAGCCGTGGCGGAATATTTTCAGAATATATACTGAGAGGCTTCCATTAGATCTCTCCGGGATTTTGAAAAGTTGATAGAGCAAGTTTGAGTCTAAAGCAGATGTTATTGTTGAGTGTTACAGATTTCATTCGTTAAAGCAAACGGAATTTCAGCCAGCCAAATTTTTTATTATGCAGTTAAAAAGCAAGCTATAAAATGTTGGTGACACGTGACAGGGTTGATGATATGGTCAGGAACCAGTTGGAAATTGACGTATTTAATGAGGTTACTCGTAAACGTTTGTTAGCTAATCCTAAATTGACTCTGCAGCAAACAGCTGATGCTTTAATAGTAGAAAGGTTTGGGCGTGATTCTAAATGTTTTATCCTAGAACAAATTCCAGTAATGAATATTTTGAAGTAAAGTATAATGTTCAATATAGGTTTAAGAGGCAATCTTTGAGATCTGATAGTAGTTCTCAGCCTTCTAGAACAAGTAACAGGTGTGGAAGGGTACATTTGAACAGGAAGAAATGTCCAGCTTTCACTGCCATCTCCCGACTCTGCAGCAAAATAGGGCACTAGCAAAACGTTTGTTACGCTATAAAAAAAGCAGTTCCAAAGTTCTAATCAGAGATCTGAGCCTACTCAACAATCTCCAGAAAATAACGTACCTGATATGACAACGATTTTTGTGGATTATTGTTTGACTGTAAATGCTAAAGTTAACGGCACAGAACCACTTATTTTGGAAACAGTAATTAATGATCAAACAGTTCCAAGTCATGTGCATATTGGTATGGCTACTAACATAATATCTTAGTTTACAATAGCTACTCCTAATCTTATGCATTATTTTAAGCCACGAACATTTCAGAAGTCAACGTTTGATGGTTCCTTTCTTAATATAATTTGTACAATAGAGGTAGGCACAAGCTATCAGGTTCTTCTACAAAGGCTTCATTTCACGTTGTGTCATTCGATTTAATATATATAATTCTAGGGAGGTCTGGTTTGAATACGTCGTTTGGTAATTGGAGGAGAATATTTTTTGTTCTGTAAAACCTTTGATGTCTCAGTAATAATATATTATAAAAACATTACTAATAGTCCAAACGCCAAATAATAATTTAAAACCAGAGATGAGTAGTCAATCGAGAAGACGAAATCAATAATAATGATACTCAATATTCTTAAATCATTACGTGTTAGTGGGTCACTAGCTATTCTGATAGGTAACAAACAGATTAATGGCAGTATGATTCAATATAGATATAGAAAGTATTTCTATTTGGGAGGAGTATTTTTAAGTTGCCCAAAGAGCACACTTCTCATAACCATGCAATGATGAACATAACGAAGACCGATAAATCAAGTACAGCTTCAAGATTTTCTATATTTTACAGTTCTTATTAAGTTTCCCGGCGAGTAAAATTGCTTAAAATATCAATTATCGCACATGTTTCATGTAATATTGAACCGACAGGAATTGATGCTTCTTTACTTTCATTAAGCTTCTTTCAGCTCCTTCGGTCTGTTTATTTCCATTTCTTCTTTGTATAATTTTTCAAAGAGGTGTGCGTAAGCTCTAGAGACACATTTGAAGCGGTCTCACACCACGAGGGCAGCCCTTTTGGAGGGAAACTCCATATCTTCATTTCATCTAACGAGCACTTGTTTCCCCTTATCTTCTTGGGAGTTAATTAAACTAACTTGACTCCTGTAAAAAAAGTTGAATGTTTTGCAATACATTAAATCTTGATTTCACAGGAACCACTGAGTCACGGCTGGCAAAGGTAAATATGTAAGCTACCTGATAACAAGAATGTTAATACAATATTGTATAGTCCGTATGTAATTCCATAATTTCCTACTAACTCCGAAACTGCTTTTATTTTCTACGATTACACGGTGCTCATAATTGGATTGGAAAATTAATTTTATTATTGAAACATTCATAATATGTACACTGAACGAATAAATTTAAAAAAAACTAAAATGTTAGATGGCCTAACGTACATCATTGTTTCACTTTGCCAGTTGCCCAAATTAATGTATAAGTTATTACTTCGATTGTGATTTGGTAAGACGACACCACTCATGTCATTATTTGTAGATAAATGACGTCATTTATGACGATATCAGTGTTTTACATTAACATCCTATATACACATTATACAGAGAACAACATCGTGTTGTTCGATGTAATAAAAATCAACTGATATTTCTACTATTTCATCCGCAGCTTATTGTTGTTGGTTTGCTACTACAGACATGTTTGGTTGTGATGGACATGTGTGTGTGTTTGTTTAAGATTTTTAAATTTAAAAATAAACTCGATTTATAGACATGTTATAAATATTCATCGTCTCTTTTTATCTTTTCTTGTCCGTTTCTCGTTCAGTCTTTATCTCGTGTGTCTTTAACAACCACTAAATTACAGAATTTCATAATAGGCTAGTAAGAGGTGAGATTCATTTCATTTTATGTTTGTAAATTTAACCCTTAGATTCATGGTATGAAAATTATACATAAATGCATATGCAGGGCCTCCGAGGCCCTGTAGATTTTTCAATGGAAAAAAATACGCTTTTAAATCATTTCACCTAAATAACATGCTATGGCGTTTGTAATAATGTATTTTATTAGAACTATAGTCTATAATTTCTTATTTTCAGAAAAAAACAATAATGAGATACGCGTCTCAGATATTTGTATATTTATTTTCAATGCGGTAATTTTGATTTTCCTTTCTTGTAGTTTGTTATTTTTTTTCACTAAATTAAACCTTGAAATGTCCTCAACACTTATTGTATCAATGTTCATAAGATACTTACTATCATATTGTAGAAATTGGTAACCAAAATTCAGATACATAATTTGAGAAACACATACTTAAAATACATACATTATATATATATAAAGCTTTTGAACTCTAACTATGCAGCATGTATACCAAGAGCTTTAGTGATTTGATTATTATTAGGATTATAAGCCTTTTCTGACATTTATATTATCACTACAATGACTTAAGTAACATTAGTTCCTATATCACAATACATAAACTTTTCTAAGAATGTGCCGTCCAGTTTGCAAAGTTCAGTAGTTCAGGAAACACTGTTCACTTATGAGAAGCATGAGTTACAAACTAACTTACTGTGTTGCTTACAAACGTTTTTTCCACACTTGGAGCATGTCAAGGTGCTTTTTCTGTGAAGATCGTAAGGACAGAATCCGCATCTCCTCCTTTTTGGTTCTTGAGCTCTGACTTCTTCTTCGGTTGGCTTGGAAACTCCACATCTTTTCAAGGCATCTTGAACTGACTTTGGGAGATTAGGTATTGGAAGTCTCATGATCATCTGAGGTTTCACTAATTCTTCTGCGAGTTCTCTAAGAAAAAGACGACGTTTGTCTGTTCTGTTAGGAAAATAGCCTGGATGTTGAGTGGAGAAGACAACATAACTGTTCAAAGCTGCAACATCCATCATATTCGTCCATAATACAAAAGGCCACCTTCGACTTTGTCTTTTGGAAGTATAGTAACGAACTTTCTGGTCCATTCCGTCGACACCTCCTTTTGTTGAGTTATAGAAAGTTATTATTTCCGGTTTCTTCTTCGGATGGTTTTCAACAATAGATTTGTCATGATGCATTGTACTAAGCATAATTACTGATCTGTTCCTTTTGGGTACGTAACTTACAAGAGTGACGTCATTTTTGAAGGCGAAAATTGAAGATCCTACTTTTCTTGAGGGGGATGCTTTCAGCTCCTTCGGGATATCAGGTTTGTTTTGTCTTATTGTTCCCACTATTGTGATTCCTTGCTGAAGCATATCCTCTGCAAGACTAACACTGGTAAAATAATTATCCATTGTTACGTTTCTGGAAGAGTTTTTCACGGTCTGAGTGAGTTCTTTGACAATATTTGCTCCCAAATTTCTTTGAACTGGCTCATTTGGTTTCCTGCCTGTATATACACACCCATCATCAGCGTATGATGATTTGGCATCGCACAACCAAAAGATCTTTATGCTATATTTGGAAGGTTTTTTCGGCATATATTGGATGAAACTACACTTTCCGCGAAATGGCACTAATTGTTCATCAATCGTTACGAACTCACTGGGAATAATTACTTTTCTGCAATTATCAAGAAAAAGATTCCACACATAACTAATTGGTGCAAGCTTGTCCGTTTGCAGACGAACACTTCGTGTACGCTTGTCGTCAAATCTTAGTGCTTTACGGATATCTTCAAACCGGTTGACAGACATTGTTGCTTTGTAAAGAGGATTAGACCTCTCGTCCATGAATAGCTCACGAATAGGCACATCCCAACTCTTTTCAACTCCTGCTTGTAACAGAATACCGACAAACGCATTCATTTCTTCAAAGGAAACGGTCTTCCACTGCTTCCCCTCTTCCGTTGCTAATCTTCTCCCTTCCAAATTAGTGCAATGTATAATTTCTTCTATTATTGAATGTGTTATGATACAATCCCATGCGTCTTTGGGACACGATGTTTTCACTTCCCTTGAAACACCGGGGGTACACTTTACAATATTATGAGCTCGGGTACGTGAAGTAGACGGAGCGTTCTTCTTCCATACTGTTCCATTTACGCTAATGAAGGTATCATCTTTCTGTGTTTGTTGTATGCACTCACTGTCACTACAATACTTTGAATCTGATGAAGAATAGTTCTGATCACTTTCCTCACGAACACTAATAGGCCGAGCACTACTAGAACAATCCTCAACTTCAGAGTCGGTCGCACTACTAACGGATATCACTGTCTCTTCGTCAAGACACATATGCACAAAACTGCTAAAGTCTTCGTCTGATGCTTTCATTTTCTGAGTAGAGGCCATTGTAGCACCAAATGTAATACGAAACACACGAATCTACAACTTACAACGGCAACACAAATACATTCCTAAAATAGCAAAACCTTCGGTAATTTATAAGTGCTAAATAAAACAACAAAACTCATAATTACATCAATATTTATTACATTCTCCAAAATTGATATAAGTTGGATACAACTTACTAAACACATTTTATTTCTTTGTGAATTTACAATGTAAAATGCTTTGGGAAAAAAATCTACAAGAAAATCACTATCAACGTGCGTAGTGCCATCTATTGACAATCTTAAAATGTATAAAAGCATTTAGTTATTCAATGCCAGGTCCGAAAATATTATAGAAAGATATATATTTTACGTCAAAAAGTTTGAAAATAATGCAATGCGAACGCAATCTGGTCAAGGGCCTCGCAGGCCCTGCATATGCATTGATAGGCTATAAATGAAAAAATGCAAATTACTAAAAAACGTTGACAGCTAATGGGTACAGAAAGACAATACACAATGTACATCCTCAATCCGAAGATTACGCAAAGCCACAGCCTTTTACACAATAAAATATTTCAAAGGCTAAAGAAACAAAACTACATAGGGCCTCGGAAGCCCGGCTTATGCATCCAAGGGTTAAAGTAGTGAATATTCTTCTTTTAATGTTAAGATAAATCTTAAAATTTGCTAGGGATTGTCTGAATGTTTTTCAAATCTGTGTGCGTTTTCATACTGGAGGAGATGCAGTAATCATTTCAATTGGTTAGATTACCCATTGCAAGTTTTACAGCGCAAAGAGAAATACGTGGCAGAGGCAATATAAAAGACGCTACTTAGTTTTGTCGAAAATTGTACAATTCCTAGTACATCCATGTAATTAAGACAGTAAGGAACGTCATTTACACAGCATTGCTTTGCCTACCATAGTAGTTATTTCTAAAGGCAGAAACAATTTGTATTTGAAATGTTTCAGGGAAATGGTATGGCGGACAATAGATGGTCAACTATTACAGAAGTGTTAAGCATACCATAACGAGCAGAATCGGTTTTGTGTTTGAAATCACACTTTAGTGAGAGCTTTTTAGTAGAAATATTACCGTAAGGTGCTGATATTCAAACCAAGCGTGCAAGAAAAAAAATGTGAATGTGAAATTGATCTCATTACAGTTCATAAGTATCTTAAACCTGACAAATCGCGAAAGAACTGAATGTCAAATTATTGATGTTTAAGAAACCACCACTTAAGGTGAAAAATAAACAATTTCATTTTTTTTTCACTGAAGAGACCCTTGTAGACTCTGCTAGTTATAAGATGTGCAATTGAAATCTAATTTTAGTAGCAGGCCCTTCCTTGTGGGTTAAAGGAATTAGCTGACAAGCATTAATGGTGTACATATATATATGATACACGTAGATGAGCCATCAATAAACCGCATTCCTCTCCGTCAAGCTTGAACTGAAGGAGATATATGTTTGAGTGTTCTCCCCTGTGTATTCCTTATGTGGAATATTTATTATACTTCTCATGAACTTTGTCCAGTCCGTCTGGCCGTTCTACTGAACCGATTTTGATCGTTCTTTTTTAAATATCCGACCTAAATTGTGGATGAGTCATCAATAAACTGCATTCCTCTCCGTCTAGTGTGAACTGAAGGAGAAGGGTTAATCCAATATGGGGGCTCAAAAAGTCATTTTCCAAACTTCTGAAACTAAAGAACGAAATTTGGTACGAATGTGTAACATCAGGAGTGGGTCACAATAATTTAAGAAAACGTTAAAAATGTCGCCATCTTAATCCAAAATGTCCGCCTAAATGGCATTTTCCGAACCACAGAAACTAGACAAAAGAAATTTGCTATGAAGGTGGCATCACGAGTAGGTTACAATAAATATGGCAAAGCTCCTCTATAAGGTCGCAGCCCCCTGGGGATATGGGTCTCAGGAATTTTTTCCACAAGATCTTCCAGCATTCCTAAAAGGACCTCACATCGAGAATTTCGATTCAATACCATATATGGGCATAGCTGACATTTTTAACAGTACTCATACAAGTTGAGCGATCTGGCGAAAAGCAACTCCATCCGCAAACATGTCAAACCATTTACTTCGCTACTTTTGGCCACAATGAATAAAAATCAATGTACAGGTATTCGACAAAATAATGGAAACACTTGTGGAACTCGGAACATTTTATATTAAGGCGGTGTTGGTCCACTTTCAGCAGCACGCAGTACAGCTTGAATTATGAATGGAATGGACCGATACAAGTCCTGAATTGTGGTGAGTGGCATTTGAAGCTATTCAACATCCAGCACAGCCCACAGAGAGACGAAGGAGATTTACACTGACATCAAACCCTGGGTTCCAAAACAGCCCACAGAGGCTGGATGATATTCAGTTCTGGGGACTGAGCAGGCCAGAGAAGATGTTGAACATTATCAGCATGCTCGTGAAACCACTCTTTAACAAAGCCAGCGGTGTTAATGGTGGCATTATCATCCTGGAATATATCATTTCCGCCTGGAAATAAAGTTTACACCATTATGCGGACCTGTTTATCCAACAGTTCTCTACACACTGCTCCCTTGTATGAACTGTGTAGTGGGAAAAGGGGGCCGCCGAATACCATAATATAGCGCCACAGACCATACTACTACCACCACCACGTTTGACAGTCGGGCGTAAACAGTCCACATCGTATGCTTGAGGTGGTATTCACCAGACAAATACACGTCCAGTGGTGGGGTAAAAATGAGGGTAAAAGGTGGCACGTTCGATCACACGACACGTTGCCAGTCCTGGAACGTCCAGTTATTTGGGGCATTGAAACATGCACGTTGCGTTTGAGCATTCTTATATGTTTTTAGGGGCTTGGGAATAGCAACACGCCCTTGGATACCCGTTTTATGCATTTCTCGACACTGTTTTGGGGTGTTTAATTGCAGATTAAGTTCTGTAGTCACTTTCTCGGCAGTTGTTTTCTTCTGCGACGTCACAATCTGTTTCAAGGCACTGTGGTCTCTATCCTGCAGATCTTTCTCTCAACTACTGTTGTGTTTTGCTTACCCTGTTATACTTTGTACTTTGTATGTGATCATATCTTTCGAGACTGTGCCTTGCATTACCTCGCATAACGTCGTTGTCTTGCTCATTGATGCTCTAGCAAGACGGCCACCCACAATTAGACCTTTTTGAAACTACATCAATTCGGAGATACTGGTCACTCACCACATCTGTAGAACGTCCACAAACACACTGCCTCAATCTACTATTAGTACACAAGATACACGGTTGATTTACGCAGGCGAGTTACAAAGAACAGTTACAATATGTCTCACTTTTGACTAGCATTTCCATTATTTTGTTTAATGTCTGCATATTCGCCTTCAGCAAATGATGAATCTTGAAATAAAATACTCGTAAGTGCATAATCTTTTGTTGATTACATACGCGGTACGCAGAAAGTATCGATAGTCTGCTTTACTTTCCAGAGACAGTAATTGAAGAAGTACCCGCGAGGAGTCAGAAATCGACAGATTGTCTTACTTATGGCACAAGTTATAAGAGTCTCTACATCTCAACGACAATGTCTCTCTTCAATGCTTGCTTGCTTAGAGTTGCAAGTGTTGACGTATCTCGAATATTACACGAATAGCATAAACAATTCTCAGAATCTAGAGAGGAGAGATACAGCTATGACAAAAAGGCTATATTTACACATCTTTAAGACAGAAATTATTTTGTTGAAAGTGAAGATGGGATCTTGAGAAATACAGTAAATGGAACTACCGGAAGGAAAGGTGTTAATATAGACAGCAAAGAACATTGTACAAGATATGATGAAAAACGTGGTTAGTAAGAATGTCCCTAAAAATGTAGGTAAGTCATACTAAAGTAATCATACTAACGTCGAGACAAGGTTTCTCAGCAGATGATGAGAGTATGCAAATTGATAATCAAATAACTTATCAACGCTTACTACTAACAGCTAAATATAACAGGAAAATATTAAAGAACTTTTTTCAGTACGATATTTGTGACATCCGTCGTCAGTGTTCGACTCAACAGGGTTCATGAGCAATAGAAAGAATTCGAAAGTAACTGATACACTGTGGACTTTGGTAAAATACACAATGTTTGATGAGACTTATTACAAGAAACTAAAGTTGTAATGGATGGTGGCTCACTGCTTATTGTCTGCCATAGTACAGAGAAAAAACATACAAACGAACCTATGACAAGCAGAATGTTTGAAAGGGAACTTCGAGGATCAAGTGATCGTGTTTCAGTGATACAACAATATTCCATCAATACAAGATAAGAATGGTATTATTAATCCCATTCCTTCCCAAGAAAGAGAACTTCCTACGAAATAAAGCGAATTTAGAAGTTCTATAGATAGAGCCAGTTGTCGACTGCCACTTTATGATTTCCAAGTGTATTGCACCTGAAGATGTTTAACGACTTATAATTGGACTGCTACTAAATTGCGTAACACATGAAAACCGTTGTAATAAGGGAAGACATTCAGCTTGTTCTTATATTTTTTATGGCAAATTGGAAAGTAACATTTTATACTTAAGACGTAGTAATAAGAACAGAACTAAGAAACTAAGGGATAACATATGGTTAAGAAAGAATTGGTGTCACAGGAAGTTTCATATATTTCTTTGTTCGTCTTATGATGGATAAGACAGCATGTATAATTTGTACCGTGTTGAGAAATGAGTAGCTCTGATAAAATTCAGGACTATTCTTGTTAGAAGAGGTCAAGCTATATAACAGCGCATCATATAAGAAAGATAAAATCATCAAAATAGGAGAATACGATTTGCGTGTCTATACAAGTGGAAAATAACTTAACTCACTGAATTAATTTAGTTACAAAGTTTCCTTATGAAAGGGCGCTGTTTGATCCTTCCCTTCCCTTCCGCGAACGTCTTTAACCGTATATCCGTCTTTAACTCATTAAAAGCTTATCAGGTACAAACTAGGTAGGAAAAATCAGGTAACCTATGGCCAGGAGATTACGGAGGGATCTTTAAAAATAACAAGAACGAGCCACTAACAATTAATGGACTTTCCACATGTACCAGCCCACATCCTGATGGCACCGAACTCCAGAACGATAAAAAACTATTTGATTATTTGCAGGTTTGGAAAATCAGATTCTATAAAATTCTATTACTGTGTAGAAAAACATATTTTGTTTTGTTCTAGGCATTCGGCAAGAATTCAGAGAAAATCGGAGAAATGAAGAAATTGATAGTTTTAAATAGTAACATTAAAGCTTATTGAAGTCGTGAAGCATGAAAAAAATCGCACATTTACATTTCTTTTATGCCAGGTACCCAGTGTATGGTGTTTGTTTATTCCGTGCGGAATAAACTTAACCAAAGTGCTAATTTAAATTTAAAAAAGTTTTTTCATTTGCTAGTCTTCAGCTTAGTATTTCGTGTGCGTTTTGCTGTTTTTCAGGTTACTCTTTTTACAATTCAGTTGAAGTTTAAATCCACCCCGGTTTGAAAAACTTGTAGTATTCCTGTGCGCCCTTTATAAGGAAATGAATTGAGAGGCTTAGCGAAAAAATTGCGTATCTCATTTTTCCACTAACAACTTAGCGGTAAAAGAACATAAGTCATTTTTCCACTCATGTTTTTGGAACTGATTTTTTCCTTCTTCTTTCATGTATGCACAGTTCTTTCGGTATACTCATCCACCATTATATTTTATCTGGAGACAGAGTCATATAACTGACGCGAATATCTAGAAATAATTTATCTGCAAACACAATTTAATTTCATTTTACGCTTTCAGTTAATCGTTTATCTTCACATAATTTTTTTATCCCGTGCAGAAAATAATAACAAGTTTGTATATATACACACTATATATACTATATTTTATTATATATATACTCTATTAATTCGTTTAACAGAGAAACAGACCGGTAAAAGCTAATGTTTTCAAGATTGCTATTTCTATGAAATTTTCCACTATTGCTCACACCAAATCCACTTTTCGACTGTGAACATTAGTTTCTAAAACCAAATTTTAACACCCTCCCAACCCACCGCTTTGAGGGTTAAAGCTAAAAAGTGAAGTAAATGGAGAGATGCCACAATATTTTATAGGGTAATTCCTAAAGAGTCGACACGAGATAGATTGTACACACACTCTCTCTAATTTTGGGAATTGTTGACAGAGTGCGGTCGAATGCGAAACGCAGGAGCGCAATAGACGTGAGAGATAAAGTGATGTGGTCGTGTATGTATATATATATATATATATATATATATATATATATATATATTTCTTTTTACACATTGCACGACGCATTAATTGAGGCAAGTTTGATATTTTTCCTTCATACTTTTTATTCACCTCACAGTAGATTCGATTTTGACCGTAAAGTACTACATTATTATGATTTTTTGCATTTTGCAGCAACAGCAAGGACAAGTTTAACCAGTCTAGTCACGAGGTGCGGCGTCTCACCCGCAGGGAATGGGGAGAGACGCCGCCATGAAATCCAGTACACATGCCGCACGAAATGAATTTAGACCTATGATTTAAAATGAATTATGAAACATTGTTAGCGAAGTTATATATAGGTCTACGTTGTAGAGAATATGAAAACTAAATACACTTGCTTCTGTGTTTGTTATGCACAAACCATCCAAAGCAATTAGGGATACGCCTTCCAAGAGAACAACAGAGTGAACAAGTTGTTCAAACTAGGCCTAAAAGGAAACGTGTGCTTTTAGGTTTTGTGGGCTTATCTACAAGACTCCTTCTCATAGTAACAATGATAGACCAGCTCACATGAAAAACCTAAATCCTATCGGGACGACAAGCCATGATAATGACACGGATAGCTGCTAGGCGTGTGGTGAATCCAACCAGAAAACCAAGAAAATATGTAAATTTATATTCTGTGGTACATGCAAATTATAGCTGAACGATGACTGCACATTTTTATACATTTTATTGATTGTGGTCGCATACACAGAAAAAAAGCCAAATCATCTATTACCAGAGTCCTAATATGTTTTGAGTGAGGTTTGAATGTTAATAGGTAGGCACTTTGCTACATGTGTAAGCTACAAAAATATTTAGGTGAATATCTAGCCTAAGTTACCTTCTTTTTGTTTTACGTTTTGTAGGCCTATTTTTGAATTCTTCTGAAACTGGTCTTAACTTAGCCTATAGCTAATGTCTTGTTGCTCAACTAGTATTTTTCACTTAAAATAGAAGCTCAACATAGCCTATGATTTTCTAACTTTTACTTCTCCTTTACATTGTAACATTGTAGGTACACTACAGTAGACATTGTACAAATAATGAATTTTGTGGGGACAAACTGAGCGTGCACAAAAATATGGGACAATGTGCACAATTTATGCACTTAATCCTGAATTGTTTTTTGTTCCAATACCTTGTTCTTGTTGGGCCAGCGTGAAGTTGGCCCAACCACATTGTTTTCGATATCTGGTCTAAATCCAACGTGTACAAAATATGGGATATGTGAACAAATTAGCACACAATATACAGAAAATAGTATAGTTTTGGTCTTAAAAGCTTTATGTGGTTGGCTTCAAGTACCTTTGAAAATGCGTAGAGAAAAGTGGCCAAAGTAGGACCTCGGTCCATAAGTCGGACCCCCCTATTATTTCCGTTCGTAAACGCGTATTGTCACAAAGTGGAATGTGGAGAAAACATAACAAAGGTTGTGTAGTGTAACTGGCAACACTGAGTTACCACGTGCAGCGGCGTAGTGTCGCCATTATCGTTAAACATGAGACTGCAAGTTTTTGTAGCGGTAAATAAAAGTTGGAATTTCTTTAGTTAGTAGAAGGTAAGTCACAATAGGTTTTATAGTTTCTTGTTCTTTAAATGCTGTAGTTCGAAACTATTATAGTGGCTTGTTTGTTTGTTTAATGTTAAGTTTATAGGCTAGAAAATTTAATGAACAAGGTGCCCTAAGTCGGACCCCCATGAACGGCCAAACCGGACCCCCTGAACTAGGAAGTTTTATGTTTGTAAGTGTAATAAAAAGGAATCCCGTTTGTTTAGAAATCCTTCATATATATCGTTTCAGATGTCCCAGAGACAGACCCGTGCCCATCGAAGAGGATGGGATCCCGAACAGATAGAAAATACAATTGAATCAATTAGAAAAAAAAATGGGTTGGAAAAAAGCATCTAAAGCATTCAACGTACCCAGAAAAACATTGATGAGACTTGCCCAAGAAAGGTATGGAAGTCCAAAAGCGGCAGCACGAACAAAAATGGGAAGGTCTACAGTACTTGGTGTCAACTTGAAAAAAAGTTAGTAGAGTATTGCCCTGTGATGGATAAGGTTTTTTTTGATTGACAAGGGCGGACTTGCGACGGATGGCCGTGAATTTAGCTATTCGAAACAACTTGAAGCATTCCTTTAACAATGATGGTGCAGGTGCGAAATTACTGAAACTTTTCCATAAACGACATAAGGCACAGTTGGCAGTCCGCAAACCGACTGGAACATCATATGCTAGGGCCGTAGGATTTACAGAAGAGAATGTTGGCAAGTTTTTTGACAACTACACACAAGAACTTGAGAAGAAACACTACGCAGCTGAAAGAATTTGGAACGTTGACGAGACCGGTTTGTCAATTGTGCAAAGTAAAGTTCCTTGCGTTATTGGACTGAAGGGGAAACGGCAGATAGGAGCCATCACCTCAGCTGAAAGAGGTTCCTTGATAACTGTGATAGTGTCAATGAGTGCATCTGGCAGTTTTGTTCCTCCATTGATGATTTTTCCACCCACCAATATGAGTTCAGCTCTAGAAAGAGGAAACCCTCCTGGAACTATTGTGACTGTTCATCCGTCAGGTTGGGTGCAATCGAATGTATTCACCGAATGGTTGAACACTTCATTCAACGAACGAAACCGTCTGAATAGGAACCTCTAATGCTCATACTAGATGGGCATTCAAGCCATACTCGCAACGTCGACGTCATCGATCTCGCTAGGGCTAACCATCATCATTTCGCTACCACCTCATTCAACACACAAAATGCAACCCCTAGATCGTACCTTCATGTCTGCACTCAAAATTCACTATAGCGAAGAAGTGCGTATTTGGCTTAGAGAAAACCAGAGACCTCTTACTGCATTCGATGTCATGGAGCTGTTCGGTAAAGCATACGTTAAATGCCAAACTGCAGAGATCGCAATGAACGGGTTTCGCTGCACAGGCTTCTATCCCTTTAACAGGAACATTTATCAAGCCTCAGAATTTATCAGTGCGTCCCAAGAGGCTCAGTGCAGGGAAGGCTCAAACATGATACCTACCGTGTCTGTTGTGGAAGTGGTTTCTCCTCCAGACAACACCAATCCTCGCCAGAACGTAGTGTGCAGTTCTCCATCGCCATCCATGCTCGATCAGCCTGGTCCTTCAACTGCCTCTGTGTGTTCTGAAGTGGGTCCAATGGACATCAGCCCAGTTCCCATCATGAAGAAGAAGACTTCGACACGAGTTAGAAAGGCAACTTCATCCAATGTGATAACTTCTTCATCATACAAAAATGACTTAATGCAGTCTGTGCGGAAGTCAAAGGGGAAGAAACGTAAAGAAGATAAAGGAAAAGGGATTAAAAACAAAGGAGATGGAATCTCTGGAGTAAGAAAAGGACAAAGAAAGAGACAAAGGAATGGAAAGAAGATTGACAAGGATGAGCAAGAATATGAAAGTTCAGAAAGCGAAAACTTTGTATTTTCTGATAGTGGAGATTCCGATATTGACATGCCGCAAGGATGTAACCCAACTGACGACGATGCTGAGTGCTTGTTCTGTGGTGACAAATTTTCCATGGACTGTAGAGAGGAATTATGGATACAGTGTGCAATGTGTGATTTGTGGGCACATGCAGAGCGTACAGACAATGAGCGGGAGATTTATATTTGTGACTTCTGTCGTTAAGAAACAAAAAACAGTTGGACTATTTTCATACCATCTATGTATTTTTCAGTTTACACTATATTACATTATATTTTGCATAATATTTTGCACTATATTTTACATATTAAATATTGGACATTGAATTAACTTGTTTCAATACATTACTATTCTATTCTTCTATATTGTATTAAACTTTATTTTAACTTTATTATGATTAAACTGCATATTTCTATCTTGTTGCGAATTTGGCAACATTTTCTCCACACTGCATTTTCGTCACATTTTACGAAAAGCTTCATTAATAAAATTTGATTAGCTGTAACTTATATTGGAACACACACACGTTTAGGAAACATATCAGAGAACGCGTGTAAGGAAAATCAACCAAAAATAATAGAAACAATAATAATTTTAGAGGCAAAAACAAAATGAGGGCCTACTTTGGCCACTTTCCTATATTTTATAGGCTTGCTGATTCATTCACTCGCTGACTCATCATATTGTTTAGGGCGTTCCCAGTAACCTAAAAACAAAATTTTGCTTAAAGGCGGGGGATAAATAGGCAAAGGGAAAATTGGGGGATTTTGAAAAAGTCGTCATCTTGGATTCAAAATGGCCGCAAATTATAAAATTTCAAAGAATAAAATTTCTAAGCGGATGGGGCTAGAGAAACGAAATTTTAGTATGAAGATACACCATTAGAAGCAGACTAGGAATATATTACAACATGTTTAGAATGATGCTATCTTGAATTCAAACTTGCCGCTAAAATGCAAATTTCATAGAATACACAGCCTAAACGGCTGGAGCTAGAAATACGAACTTTGGTATGACGGTACATCATCACCAGTAGGTTCCAAAAATATTACAAAATGCCACCAAAGACGCCATCTTGTTTCCAAATAGCCTACCTCAGTAATCTTTTTTCCACACCGTTTGAGCTATAGATACGAAATTTAGCATAAAGGTGTATTATCAAAAGTAGATTAGTAAATATTACAATATTTTGAAAAACGTTCTCATCTTGTATTCAAAATGTCCGCCCAGAAACCATTTTGCATAGCTCGAGCTAGAGAAATGAAATTAGGTATGAAGGTGTACCATCACGTTTGGTTCATGACAATATAAGAAAACATTTTAGAAAATCGCAATCTTTAATCCAAAATGGCCTCCCAGAACCCTTTTTCCAAACCACCGAAACGAACTTTGGTATGAAATTGTACCTTCACGACTAGGTGCCCCCTTTGATTCGGTTATAATAAAGGTGGCGCATTCCGACATGGGGATTTGGAGACAGCGCTCCCACCGGAGCGAGTATATATATATACAGGGTGGTAAGGTTATGGACCGACAAACTTCGGG
>JAGDQP010005006.1:15593-49584 GCA_022664845.1 Lepisma saccharinum | reverse complement strand
GGGGGGGGGGGGAATTCTGAGGCGTTACGGAGCTACAGCCTGCCGAAAGCGTGGGAAAATGAACTTCAGAGAGGATTATTGCGAAGACGAAAAATCGGAGAGTAGGCGGTTGAGAATAAATTAGAGGAAGTCACACCCGGGCTATCCAAAAATGCATATTGGAAAATGTTACAAGCAGGGCGCAAGGGATTCCCCAAAGGAAGTAGAGGATTACCAGAAAGTCTTCCAAGTAAAGATGGGTCGAAAGGACCACAAATGGGATGAGTTACCAACAGGTAACAATAATTCATTGGCGGCACATCGATATCTCAACGAGAATTAATATTATGACCATTTTTTTTTAAAAAATGCGTGGTTGCATATCAGACAGGGGTGATAATTAAATACAGTCAACAAGCGTTTGGCTTATTTATTAGCAATGAGAGTGACTAGGAGTATCCAGTCGGATGGTGGTGAGTACGCATCTCAACAGATGCAGCGTAGTATAAAGGACGTCCTCGTTGGTCGAGTGGTTAGTGCTATCAGGCATCTGTGATGTCACAGCAGTCTTGCATTGAAGCCCGCCTGGAAAAGAATCAGAGGTATGATTAAAGCGTAACAGCGTTCAAAGAATGGACGGAGGGTATTAGTTCATGAAGAGGCACGTTCGGCTGGTTAGTAGAAAGAACGCAATGTAATACAGCAGCCAAAGAAGGATTACATGGAAGAGAGAAAACAAACACGCGTGTGTACTAGAAATCATGTGTAAACCGTTGCAAAGCAAAACGTAGAATGTTTCCATACGATGTTACAAGTTTAAATAGTTCAATCTGTCTATTCTACACAAGGAAAAACAATGCGTGCAAGAGAATGATGAATCCGAGCTGAGTCGGAACGTACGAATATGTATCTATTGCAATGCAAAATCTACCTATAGCAGAATATTTGAAAAAAATGTATTAGTACCTATAGCAGAATACTCGACAAAATGTATTTGTACAATCTAGCAACTCTGATTTGGAACTCAACTATGAGAAATTGGAATGGGAGTTTGTACGAACGCTGTACTGTGTATTTTCCAGTGTATGAATATTGACGCTCGTTAGCCTGTGTCACGTATCAGTGGTATTTTGGTCAAGGGGGCGGATTCTATTGCGACTCTGTCCGTTGCACGAGTGTGAACGGAGAGGGCCAGATTATAATTTAAAATGCAGAATTTGTCATTAGGACGTTATTTGTATGTGATGGAGTGTCAATGCCAAATCATCGTCTCGTCATCTAGCCCGTAATTAACGACTGTGGTCGCTACCCTCCTTTCCCCTCCTCTCCCTTGATTATGCATTAGATTGATTCGTGTATCGTAGTTTATGTACTAGAATTGCCTATACCCATCCATATTTCTGTGTAGGTCCTGAAATCCGCTACAACGCGAAGCAGACAAAATACTATTCACTCCTGGGGTCTCGTTCTTGATTGAATTGTTATATAAGTTATAAACGAGCTGGTGCGCATATAAGTACGAGACCTACAATATGTGCTGAAGTTCGCTCCGAACGACTACTTTCTGGGGACCCGGACGGAAGTTGAACTCGTGACCGGGACGCGAAGCACGCACACTAACTTCTCGGTCAGTCCGAGTTAATGTGATCGTTAATGCATTCCAACACCCCTAACTTCTTTTTGCATGATATTGCCAAGTGTTTCTTCCAACAATAATCTGAGCTACACATTGCTACATACACTCACTACATTCTCCCATTTCTGCGGACGGCAATGGCCACAACTCCAGCTACTAAGTTACTCTTTGATGTTTACGACGCAGCTAGAATTCGTTATGAAAGTTAACGCAGTTTTTCTTATGTAGAATAAACAGATTGAACTATTTAAACTTGTAACATCGTATGGAAACATTCTACGTTTTGCTTTGCAACGGTTTACACATGATTTCTAGTACACAAGCGTGTTTGTTTTCTCTCTTCCATGTCATCCTTCTTTGGCTGCTGTATTACATTGCGTTCTTTCTACTATCCAGCCGAACGTGCCTCTTCATGAACTAATACCCTCCGTCGATCCTTTGCATGCTGTTACGCTTTAATCATACCTCTGATTCTTTTCCAGGCGGGCTTCAATTCAAAACGGCTGTGACATCACAGATGCCTGATAGCACTGACCACTCGACCAACGAGGACGTCTTTTTTACTACACTGCAACTGTTGAGATGCGTACTCGCCACCATCCGACTGGATACTTCTAGTCACTCTCATTGCTAATAAATAAGCCAAACGCTTGTTGACTGTATTTAATTATCGCCCCTGTCTGGTTTAAAAAAATGGTCATAATATTAATTCTCGTTGAGATATCGATGTGCCGCCAATGAATTATTGTTACCTGATGGTAACTCATCCCATTTGTGGTCCTTTCAACCCATCTTTACTTGGAAGACTTTCTGGGAATCCTCTACTTCCTTTGGGGAATCCCTTGCGCCCTACTTGTAGCATTTTCCAATATGCATTTTTGGATAGCCCGGGTGTGACTTCCTCTAATTCATTCTCAATCGCATACTCTCCGATTTTTCGTCTTCGCAATAATCCTCTCTGAAGTTCATTTTCCCACGCTTTCGGCAGGCTGTAGCTTCGTAACGCCTCAGAATCCCCCCCCCCCTGTTGCCTCGGCTTTTTTCTTTATTTTTCACTTTACTATCACCTCCCGAAGTTTGTCGGTCTGTAACCTTACCACCCTGTATATATATATATACTCCACGTAGAAAAAAAGGTGTAAAATCCGAACAAAAACATCAGAGTTGAGTAAAGCCCAGAAGAGTTCGTACGCCTAAAATTTATTGAAGTGGAGGATGCATAAGCCAAGTTCCTTGACGATATCGTGTAAGAGGAACACTTGAAATTGGTACGATATGGCAAGGTCGATGATTTTCTAGCCTTAGGGTTGGTGGTGGTGGGATTTAGGACCCCAGAAGCCTTATGGCTTGACGATGATCAACTTTGCCACCTCGCGCCAACTTGCAGTGTTCCTCTTACATGCTGTTGTCAAGAAACTTTGCTCATCCATCCTCCATTTCAACACTTTTTAGGGCTGACAAACTTGGCTTTACACCTCTGGTGTTTCTGCTCGGATATTTTCTACGCTAAAGAGATTTTCAGTACCAAGCCATTCTAGAGGATGGCCCTTACAACCGATTATAAAGATAATGATAAGATAAAGATAAAATGAATTGTATGGGCGGTAACAGCACTATGGCTTACGCCCTTCCCGAACATGCTTTAAAGTTTAATGGTAAATTTATACGTGGAAGTACCCCCAGACGTTAAACGTACTGATAACCCTAGAGTCCCAGTACAGTCTCTCCCAATCTTGTTAAACAGAAACGTGGCAACCCTGGTTCTAAATTAAATACGAACTACTAACTTTCTGAAATAGATTCTTCAGTTTGCAGTTCTTTCCAAATTATTATATGTGGTACCAATCTTCAATTGTTGGAGTGCTATTTTTTACAACGGATGAAACTTTTATATTATATTCTTCAATATAAAAGCAACAACGACGCTTCAAAACGTGTTGAAACCATTCTCTGCTGTTTAGTGAGATGCCAGAAACAGCTTGTCTTTACAGATCAGCCTAGAAACCCAAGTTAAAGTTAGAATCTTGAAACCGTGAGGAGTTATACAGTAAATTAAAATCAAAATTTACTCAAAATCCTTTCAGTATATTCTTAATTCTCTGAATAAGAGAAACACAGTATTGGTATTATTGAATACACATTCTATATTTTCTCTGAGTAATTTGCCTTTTGTGTAAAATGTCCTTGTAGGTGAAAATCCATAAAACGTTATGTGTTCAGTCTAATAATAGTCTATTCGTTGAATATATAAACAATTATTTTTTGAAAGCTGATGTGAAGAAAATAGGAGAACCAGTAATACAAATGGTGCCTTTTGAATACAATCTGATTTTCAATCAATACTCAACGTATTAAAGAGAAAGCCCATTACCGATTATATCACGAATACATTTACCACTAAAAGCTCGAATGAAGGGCATTTCAAATTTAGATATAACCAGTACAAGTCACTCACATTTATGTCCAAGATACGTATGTATTCAGAAATATATTTAGTATCTTCATACACATATTTAAAACTAATTTTATCGGTCATAAGGTATCTTTTGATTTTTAAATAAATGTGTACTAATACAGATGTAAAAGGTAAATTCTGAATTGTTAAAGGTTTTATTGTTTCCATTGCACGCAATTTAATCACTCTTGCAGCTGTATTTTTTTTTTACATATTACGACTTTTTATTAGAATTTTATTAGAATAATTTCTGAAACAACTGTTGCCATGTATTTTCAATGTTTATGTGCACACCCTAAACTGTGATTCATCAGTGAGAGATATTCTGGGAAAAGAAGTTAAGAACGTAGCGGCTAGTAGCGTAGTTGAATTGTCACGTCCCTATCTTTCACCTTATGAAGCTGAGGATGGTCCACAGAAGGACTTCACAACGCCTGCCTCCAAACTACGCATGCTAAGGCCACGGCATCAACCACTGTATCTCTTAGGCTAAGTAATAAGTGTAGTATTCTGTATCTGGAGATTTTAAAGTGTACAAAACAAAATGATCTTTGTATACTATTTGCTCTTATGCCGAAGCTGATTGCTTTACAATTTCCTTTGGTGAATTTGTATAAACATTAGGAAACTGTACTTGGTAATCCTAAAGTATTCATTAAAAATGCACTGAATCTTCGAAAAAAGTATTTTTTATATCACAAAGTGCAGTACAGACATGTAAGTATTTTTTCAGATCAGCCAGATCTCGTATTCGTTTGCTTTGTACTTCTTGAAATAAAGCTCCTGCGAGAGTTCCAGACCAAAGATCACCGATTTTCAGACATTGGTAGAGATTGTTCTGAAAAAGGTTTTTAAGGTTTGAGATTGCTAAAGATGTCTTATTGCCTTAATATTAACGGTACTTTAACAAAAGCACATTTCCACGCTTTATGTAAGAACAGCAGCATACATTCCCTCCAAAATACGTAGGTTAACTGGTCGAGTGGACAACTCTGCATGATTTAGCGGCATCAGAACGTTAAGCATTTTGCCATTCTAATGGCTCACAAGCTAAATTTATTAAAACTTACACTCGTCTCACGTGACAATTGTTAGAACTATTTGTTTCATTCGTGTAATTATTTGCGTGTACTTATACTTAATCGTAAATAGCCGGGTAAAATGTAGATGTACAAAAGCAAATTACAGTAGAAAGTCTGGCAACTCTTTCTTTCTGAAGAAAGGTGCTTTGAAGGCAATGGAATAAAATTTACCAACGCTTCTGCAGTGTTAAGGCCGCAATCTTGGAAATTGCCATCATAGTTGAACGTAGTTATTAGTTATGCTTTGAGACTATTCTGGCACGTGGACTGTAAACACAATGTTAACTTTCTGTATGTTTAGTGCCTAAAAGGTGACCAATTGAATAGTATAGGAAATGGAAGGAATCTTTCTGCCGAAACGACTGCAAGATACGATTTTCAGCGCTTGAAGTGAACATCAAGTATATGGGAGAGGAGAGTATATTTTGGTTTCCGATGCAGAGGTGACACGTACTAACATTTTATATGCTTGGAATTAATTAAGCTTTTAAAGAATCTATAATCATTTCCGGGAAACATCGGCAACATACTCTTCTCGGCACTTAATATCAAAGTCTCTGAGGTGGACAGTTTTCCGCAATTTTTGGAACAATTGTAGGAGGTGATCTTAAATATCGGTTGATATGTTGTAGCGCTAACTAAGCTTACTGTCGAAAGAACGTATAGCTTCCGGGAAACAGGAAATTTATTGTTTTCAGTATTTGTACGTGCAAAAGTCTATAAGTGGGGCAGTGGTTCCCAATTTCAGGCCCTCTGGTAGGAGGTGATCTCAAATACATTTTGATATGTTTAGAGTTAACTACAATACATCGAAAGAACATGTAATCATTCTCAGAAAAAAATGGCAAGGTAATCAATAATTATGTTAAAAAAACGAAGACTATTCTGGAAAACACAAGGAAGGTTATGCGCCATTCTAATTTACCTAAATAATTAATTTGCCACTGTTATCCTGATATTTATTTTGGAAAATGTAAGCTCTTAAACACACGAGGAATATTGTTGCAGTTAAATTAAATAATTCTTTCTATATTTTGCCCTTCCAAAACTTACTCAAAATCCTAATGTTTTTCTTGTGGTGGAATGGTAAACTGTATTTAGCTCGAAAACCGTGTTTGCAAGAAAGGATGTGACGCAACGGAAACGGATATTATTTTGAAAGTGAGATCGGATCATTTATATTAAGAAATAATGCCACGTAACAGGATGTTGTGGTTTTGATTGCGATTGTGTTTGTACAAATAAACCAGGATGTAAGCAGGCAATGTTGTTGAAACAAGGCATTTTTTGAAAACCACGAATTTGGTGGTTTCGTTGAAATAATATCCTTCTTGATTTGAACAACAGGAAAATATAGTTTTCTCTATCTTTAATTACCTAACCATATGTCTGCTGTTTTCCCAAAAATTAAGTTGTGTAATTGTTCTGAATAAAGAAAATAATAATCGATAATCTACCGAAACAACACCAAAACTAATCTCAATTTTAGCACGAAAGACATCATTCGGACAATTACATAAATACCATTGACACTTGTTTTGTTGTCAGCGTGGCCTAAAGTCGAACTAAGAACATCACGACAAATCATTACAGATCCACTTTGATTTCATCTTAGTTTTAGACCTAGAATTTTTAGGAGAATGGAGTTCTATCATCCTCCCTTCCTACAGTAACATGAAACAATAGCATATCCTTGGTTTTCAATAAGATTCGGATTCCAAAACAGTTATTTCCCAATTAATTTTGTGTAAATGTTTCGTGCTATTTTGTTCTTTATCGGGAAATAAAAGTAGTAGAAATTGCTTGCCAACGATTAAGTGCAACAAGATTAGTAAGCGGTAAGTAACAGTTTAGAGTTGACTAGAGTGCAATAAATGTAACATCTGAAGGAATACAGTAAATCTAATATTTAAAGTATGTGGCACCAGGTCAAGCAGGAAGCGACGACCTGATTAATGAGAAAGTTGTATTAAAATAATTGCTGAAGAGAAGCTGAACCCAAAACGACAATTGGCTATGGGAATGACATGACCTCTAGAATTTAATTTGCTCTCCACTTTTCCTTATTCCTTATTTTCACTTTCAGAAAGAATCCTGATTCTTTGCTTATGATGTGTTTTGTCTCGAGATACAAAGTATTTAGTTCTAAATTTATTTACTACTAAATTTAAGATTTTCAGGTTTAGATTGTCTAAAATTAATTGCTATTTTAAAAATGTTATTACCCTTTGTATTGGAAGATAAATTATTAATGTAACTTCTCGCTCTGTTCATGTCTCTAGAAATGTTTAAAAACCTCGCTAAAATCTCGCTTATCGCTTTATCGATAACAATCTGATAAATTGTGTAATTCAATATCTATAATGTGCATAGATTAGGAGGCAAGATCGCTCAAGATAACTTCCTTGCTTATATCCTTTATTAGTTGTTATTGTTATATTTTAATTGTTTTATAAGAACTAGTAGAAAAGATATAGTGCTGTGAATTCCATTCAGGACAAGAAGTTTTTAAGGTTACCTGACTCCCTCATTAATCATATTCTCTTTCTGGCAATTCCAAGGAGTGAGATCAGGCGACCGGGATGGTCAAGTATAAAATATTATTATTGCTTTTCAGGATGAAGCCTTCTATTATTGATAATTTTCTAAGAAGTTAAGAAGTAATCCAAATTCGCTCTACCTCTTATCTACTTAAGTTCTTAGATTTATCTAAATTCTCTAATAGCACTTACAACAGGCACAGAAAAATAGTTATACTATTTTTCATGTGCGACAATATGATCTTTGAAAAAAATATTCAGCATTTCCAAGAAACACTTCAAGCTACCAGGATTAATTTCTTGGAATAATCAAAACCAATGTAATGATAAAAGCAATGCCTACCAAAGGAGTTACATCTTTCAGCTCAGTCAGAGTGCTCTTGCGTTATGCCTGTTCTTTTGTCTCTGTTTCATAGTCTGGCTCATATCGTGGTAGTCCTGGCGTTGGGAAGCGTGCTTACAGTAAATTCCAAGGCATCTGGTCCCGTTGTGTTACATATATTCCATATGGAAAGTTACACGCTATAAATACGTATTGAAGAAATGACAACATAACACACGATTTTATGTTACTTCGGTGCGCCTTAGTAATGATACTCAATTATCAAACAGGCAAGGTTCTAAAAAACTGGACCACCTGGGTAAATTCAAGATACTAGCATTGGTAACATGGCATTTCTATTATATTGTTACACTAACATGAACTAACCTAACCTTTAGTAACAAATGAACGGTAAATAGAAATAATTCATTCTTTTCCCAGTGTATAATAATTTGCAGGCCAGCGATCAAATACTAATATATTGCAATTAATATCAAGCAATAACACAGCTAAATTATCTAGTATTATCGCAAACGATGAATTTGTCGTAGTATTTTGAGAAACTGAGCGCACCGATGTGCTTAAACTATTGTTATTTTATCTCGTAGCAATTAAGAGTTTTGATGTCTGTCCCTGGTGTTGGTCCTAATATGTTTCCGAATTGCCCACAGTTTCTTTTAACCGCCATTCTCTGGCTAATGTGTAACTGGCTTTCCGTCCATGTATTTAGTTTAAAAAAAATGTTCGTCCTTTACTTTCAATTATAAATTAGTTACCTATTATTAATTTTATTATTAGCTTATATTGTGAGCACCATGTAATATGACTGTAAATATGAAAAATGTTTAATAAGATTGTTGTATACCCAGAATTACTATGTTGAAGTGTACGCATCAATAGACTCAAAATGCATAGCTGTTTAGTTGCAATTTTTATTTCTACTCAAAAATCTTTCCTTTGTAATTATGTTCTTTCACTTAATCACTTAATTGTATGTTAGTTGTTCCTATTTGCTGGGTTTAGTGTTTCCTAAATTAAACTTTAAATAACAAACTTATTTATTTTCCTTGTTAATTTTACTCATTTGTAATCATCGTTATTTATAAATTCAAAAGGTCTTGTTTCAGAAACGTTACTACTTTCTGTTTATTATTTGTTAATTCACTTTCTCTTGTTTAGTCCCGTTACCGTTACAGGTTTCTTTTCATTGCTGCTTGTTATTCCTCGTGTCGATCTTCGTGGTGATATATTTATCCTATCTAACTTAATCCGAATACACTAGGATATCAGTTTGCCATTCACGAGGTTTGCTTGATTGAATCCTACCTACGATATAAGCATTTGTGGATTTTAAAATCAATATTACAATTGTATAAGTGAGTTGTGCGAATAAACAAAATATAAAAACTTCTATAATCAAACAGTTAAATTTGCCCATAAAAATAAACCCATCAAATTTGTTTAACTTTTCATATGTTACGTGCCACTATACTTATGCAAATTAGAATATTTCATTCTCGTTTGTTTTTCAGAATGTACGGTTACTTTGCTACCAGTGGCTATGCCTCTGCTGTGAACTTGTTACCTATACTTTACATTTGGGCCACTTTCCTTCCTAGCATCAAAACACAAAAACACTACTTTTCTTTACCAAACGATTATGATAAATACATGTTCCCACCAGGCGAAAATGGTAAGTATTTCAGTGGTAATCTAAAGATGATTCAATGAAGAATGATAAAAAGTTATACAGGTTTAGCATTCAGAAACGAGCTATGTAGACAACGAAGAAAGTTGGAGGGGGCAAAATTGTTGCCTTCAAATGCTCGTTATGTTTGTTTCACACTATCGTTTGTCCACATAGTCGTCTAAATTTTGTCTAAATTAATTATGGATTTTTATATTTTGAAAATCAATTTATACTTTATCTATCGAAAAGATATATTGGTACTTTTAGAAGTATTTTTATTATCTGTGAAACACAGTGTACTAATTCAAATGATTAACGAATTTAAAAATTGAATTCAAATCCAATCTTCAAAATGAACTAGTAAAATTCAACCAGAATCATAAACAAAGCAACCTTTTGCTAATGGATATTATTATTATTATACAATTATAAATACAAATTAATTATCTCCCACCAGACGCCTCCCCAGATGGCGCGTAGGAGAATGCCGACCAAATATGTTGGGCACCGGAAATATTGCGGGACGGTCCAAAATCGGGGCCTTGCAGTTAGTAGAGGGATCTACAAAGGCTAGGGGAAGATAGCCTCGAAGAAAAATATCTTGATGACGGGAAGTAACTTCATCATTGCCACTCTGAGGTTAAAGATGAATGATATCGGCAAGACTCAGCGATGGACAGAGGACGACATCTTGAATACCCACCTTTACTGCTAGGTCGTAGGGCTCACAACTATGTTACGAGGTAGACACGTCTACTCGGAATTGTTCTAATTATTCATTCTTTAATCTCTTCAATAAATATTAATTATATAGAAGGGAAAGGAAGAAGATGAAGAATTTGCATGAAAATAATTCACACACTCCTTTTGTCTGAAACAGAATCAGCATAATATTAATTTGTCATTTAATTGTATTAATTCTTTCTTGTATCTGAAACTAATCAATTTTGTATATGTTCTGGGTTTAAGAGAAACGATTATCAATTATCGGATATTCCTTGTTTTAAATAAATTGTTTGTATAATCGCTTAGTCAGAAATACTATGGTTAATTTCATGACGAGTATTCAGTATCTATTTTCATACTTTCTAAAATAATTCGACAGCACAAATGATTCACAGAGATATGGTAAGCGCCATGAATTAATACCAGCAAATTGAAATTCTTGCACTCGAACCTGCTGTAAGATGAGGACAGAACTTGTAGTTCACTGCTAGATGTTCACGGTTAAATGAGACAGTCGTCAGTTTTTCATTATCTTTGTTGAAATTATTCCGGTCGGGGGAATCAGTTGGTGATTCAGTAGATTGATTCATTAGTTATATAAATAACTATCTGATTTAATTATCCACTTTTAGCTCTTTAATATCTTCTCGTTGAGAAAAAAGAATTGTAAGTTTCTTTTTGAAACTAATTCTTGACGGATCATGAGTACGATTCCTGGGTCCGAATTCTGAAAGACTGGAGGCAAAGCTTTTTTTAAGTAACGATAGGGATAAAAATAAACTATCTATTGTTTGGAGATTGTATATATATCCACTTTGTCCATTCTAACGCCTCCCCCCATAACAACTATACACTGATAAATCATGTCGTGTCAAGAAATGGTAACAGTACTTCATGGATTCTCCTGAGGTAAATATTTCGGAGGTAAACTGTTTGCTCATTCCGATCTGCGAGCGGGAACTGCTTCAGAGGGCTTCAATAACAAGATTAATAAATACCTTAGAATATGCGCTTGGAACATACAACAGTTATACAATACGAGTGTTCTTCAGGTGGCGGTACGCGAGAACGAAAATTACGAGTTGGATATGTTGGTGACACAAGAAGTCTTTTGGGAGGGTCAGGAAAGTATCCGACAGTGCAAATACACTTTATTCTACGGTGGAACTCAGTCACACAATTTCTGACAAGGATTCCTCATTAAAACACTATCTAACTGGTGATTCAGAATATAGAGTTCGTAAACGAAAGACTTTCCTACGTTGCGATACGGTTTCGATTGTGCAAGACGGTTTTAATAAATATCTTTGCAGCGACCGATAAGACTGATGGAAGCGACAAAGTTTCAACTAGAACTAGACCGTTGTGTTTGGCGATTTCAACGCTAACTTAGGGATGGAAGACCTGCTATAGGCAAATACAGTCTTCTCGAAAAGACTAACAAGAATGGAGTTATATTTTCGAGACTTCGAAAAATCTCCTGGTAAATAGCACATACTTGGAACAGAAAGACATCCACAGATACTCATCGCTATCTCCGGGTGACAAAACTCACAACCAGATCGATCACATACTATGAGATAGACAAGGACACAGAAACATTACGAACGATGGTCTTACAGAGCAGCGGAAGGAGACGCCGACCATCAGTTAGTGATCACAAGAGTGAGGGAAAATCTTAGCTGACTTGATTAATAAGATGATATACCGCTCAACCGTGGATACGCGACTCTAGCGAGATTCAGGTCGAAATTTTTATAAAGAATGAAGAGCTCCACGAACTGCACGATTCACCAGATGTTGTAAGTTGGTAAACTCGCGATGAATAAGGTGGGCAGGCCATGTAGCTCGGATGGGAAAGAAGCGACGTTTATATTTAACTTTGGTTGGAAAGCTGGATGGGAAGAGAAGACGGAAGACCGAGACGCCTTTGGGAGGACAATGTTAGAAGGGGTCTCAGAGAAGTAGTTTTTCATAATAAAAACTGACTTGATTATGCCAAGCTGAACGTTTGTTATTGCGGTGATGAACATACTGGTTCCGTAAGCTATAGAGTTAGTTCGTTTTATTATTATTATTAGTAGTAGTAGTGAAAATATAGCATATTAAAAGCTCACAAGATTAAGGATTTGGTAGTGATATTTAATGGTAAGCTTAAATTCCAAGATCATCTTAGTGTTATCTAAATTGATTGTAAATATAATAGGATTTATACTTAATCAGTGGGATTAAATTGCCAAAGTACAAATCTATGTTTTACTGTAAGAACTAAGCTGGAATATGCTGTTAATATCTGTAGTACTGACACTAAAATACACACGGAAAAAGCTGAAGCTATTCAATAATTGTTTATCAGAGTCTTATGCTATAAATGTAAATTTCTTTCTACAGATACAGCTATAATGAGTGGTGTGAGTATTTACAATTAGAACCTTTGTACCTAAGAAACAAAGAAATAGAAAGTAAATTAATAGTCGAGTTAATAAATAACAAACATCCAGTGTAAATATTTTTATAAAATTTAACAATTCAGGTACCTTTGTATTTTAGTAGAAGACATAACCTCTTAAACACAAGAGAAAGAAACAAAAAAATTGCTGAAAACGATGGTTGAGAGTAATAATGGACTTAATCCAAATTACAAGGTAACCAAAAAAGTGTTTGACGTTTTTGACGTCCCATAAATCATGCGCTTACAGACATGAATCGAAGTGATGCACGTGCCTGTCAAGCGATCAGGAGTTAGTCTGACCAGGCAAGTGTGTGGACTGTGCGGAAAGTTTTTTTTAACAGGAATACTTTCACCCATTCCAGAATGGATATTACGAATATGGTGAAGCGAGGTCGGTTACAACAACGTCTCTTCCCGCACCACTAGTCATCATTGAGATGGTAAGAGGCAAATAAAAACGCATTGTGCTTCACACAAATGCTCATGCAAATCGGAGGCTCTGTGTCAAGGTGGGACTGACTGCCAGAACAATGATCAGCGAGGACGATGTAAATGTGTAGTTTCTAGATTGTTATATATTATATACTCCATATTATTAAATACACATCACACGTTCATTGACTATTATGTAGACGTTTGGAAATATTACTAGCCATCAAACTAAAATTCACAAAACCATTCTTATTCGCGCTACTTTTCATTACTTATTCACTTCTGTTGAACATACATTGACAATGTGAGCATGTATTGCAGGACTACGGGAACGTTACATATATCAATCTGAAACTAGTACTATTGGATTGCTTGCCACGGAAATTAAATTGTAGATTGCCCAACTGGAAGTTCAATCCTAGCTATTCCAGCAACTGAGATATTGAAAAGTTTGTGCTTTCAGGAACCCGCCACAATAACTTCAGAGAAAATGGAATCAGCCATTTTCTGACTTATTATTGTGTAAGGTTTCAAAAAATGTATACCTTGCTAATCTTCTCCTCCCCAAAAAGATCCAACGAACTCCGGGAATTCAACAGAAAGAACTTCACTAGTATGTAAAAGGAATTTTAGTGACCTTGTTCTCTGTGGAAAGTTCGGAAAGTTTTTGACGTAATAATAATAATATTATTAGTCGTTAGACAACAATTTACAGTTGTAATAGACTTCGTCATAAAAAGAATACAATAAAATATAGAATTATACAATAAAAGTTAAGATTATACAATATTAGTCCCTTATATCAGTTTCAAATCAACCTACGCTATATAGGCAACTATTTTAAGCATATTTTTAATATATCTGTCAAACCTTTTCTGATTCATATCTGGAATACATGACGGTAAGAAATTAAAATATTTCATTCCAGAGCACCTATAACTATGTTGCGTCTTACTTAGTCTGACATACGGCGTATCTATATAGTAAAGATTTGGTGTTTTGGTCTTATAAACCCTGTTGTGGTGGTATTGTTATCGAAAGGATCGTATATGACGTGGTAGCACAGTCCTTATATATTCGATTAAATCAGGTAGAATCTATTTGACCTATGATCGATTAATATTGAGGTTATTTATGAAATGATAGAGCAACACATTTATTGTCGTTTTTACCGACACCAAGTTTATTATAAAAAGTTACAATAACTATATAACATACAATAACTTTACAGATACTAAAAAGAGTGTCCCGAACACGGATTTTTGTATCGACTTTTACTTGTGGTTCACCTCTACTGTAGTGATATCTTCGACTTGGGATTTCGGAGTGGAAAGAGTTTAGATTACGAATACTAACTCCAGTCCAAGTTAGCAAGGATGAGGTATACCGACACCAGTCCAAGTCGGGGGTTAGGAAGAGTCCTGACTCCAGTCCAAGTCAGGGAGGAAGACGTGATCACTATTCGAAGCGAGTAAGTGATACTTCAAAGGTTCTTGACCGTCCTTTTATATCCCATTTTGGTAAGCGTATTTCCACTGTTTCCAAGCTTTACGTTTGGTGTTTGTGCCGTCTGTTTCTTGGGTCGCTTACGCAGCATTATGTAATTCTGGTTGTTCGTGTTTTTTCTTTGTGGTTATGTTAACATACTGACCCAATGATCCAATTCCCATTACAATATTGTCTTTTTGTCTTGTATTATAGTCATGGATATCGGTACGTCTTGTAATTTTAGCATAGTTTTCTTTTACATACATTAAACTCTGATATACAAATATCGATGGCACGGTCATTATTTTATATTCACTATATAATTATTTACAAGATTACCTTCAGAAGCACCCTTTATACATCTAACCGCTTTCTTTTGCCATTTAAATACATTTAGAAACCTTTTAAAAATTCCCCAAAATAAGTTACCATATAGTAGATGGGCATGAGAAAAACATAATACGCAGAGTTCAATAGGTCTTTTCCTATGAATGTCGTTAACTTTCGGAGCAGATATAAAACTCTAGCAAGTGTTTCACACATTTCGTTAGTATGTCTGTTCTAATTTAGTTTTGCATCCATATGTATACCCAAAAGTTTAAATTGAATTAGCATTTTCATGGTTTAAATTGAAATAGAGTGCAACAGTTTTTGCAGCATTAAAGGTTAGTTCATTAAGCAAAAAACAATTTGAGGACGCTATTATCATTTCTTCATTTTCCCTTGTAGTGACTTTGTGTTTTCTGCATTTGTAATAATGGTGGTATCATCAGCATACAAAACAGATTTATGTAGTTAACAACTAGGCAAATAATTCATATATACAAGAAAGAAAAAAGGACCAAGAACCGTGCCCTGCATATTATATTGAAAGAGAACATTGGATTAGGTAGTGAATATGCTGAATTCAACAATAACGCTTAGGAGCGCACAGGAATGCCACTACAGAATGTCAAATTTAAAAGTCGACTAGAAACTGGAGTAGCATTTTTTCATACTACCGTTGAATTCTCGTCAACTCTTAAACTTATCGTCCACTTTGCACTTTTTGAAATATATAGCACCTCCGTGGTTTCTGGATCGATACTCAATAATTTTTATACAGTGTAATGGTTGTTCTGAAGGTGTATAAGGTTATAACCTATAAGGTTTCCGTGGTAACGGTACTTTAAGAAAAAAACATATTTTTCATGTATTACGTAAGAACGCCTGGATTTATTACCTCCAAAATTGAAATTCTGATGGAGTACAGTTCTAGTCGTAGCAAAACTTTCATCTGATTACTGTTATTATTGCAACTGAACTCAATTGTTAAAACTTATATTTACGCCTTATTTGAGAACAGTTTGACCAATTTACTGAAAACTGGTGTGATCATAAAGGAATCAACCAGTGAGACTTAAACCGCATTAGACTGGTTAAGTATTATTCGTTTTCTTAACGACAAGACTAAGTTATTAAACGAGTATAATATAGGGATATTTGATACGATTGTATTCAAACGTCATCTAATGATACAGAAAAATGTTCTAAATACTCTAAAAGTTTTAAAATGTTAAAATATTTAACATTTCCATGGTATAAGAAGACTCAATTACTAAAAATATATTGAAGTTTTACGATGGAATGCATGTGTCTGATTCTAGTTAAACTTGACGTACGATGTACGGAAGTATTCTTAAGGCTTTAAATGCATTCGGGTGCTAAAGCATTGACTGTGTCCATGGTGATGATAGTAAATTAATAAACCCATATATCGACAAAGCCTAAGGAATTATTGTACAGGAACGCGGATCTTGCCAAAATTGATAAACTAATGCAGGAGTATAACCTTATGGATCCAAACACACTGGAATGTTAAATAAATTACTATTTCTATAGTAACGGGAGTCAATTAAGTTTCTAGAACATCACATTAACGTCTACTACTCTCTCGGCTCGATTGTGTAGACACCACAACAATTGAACACGCGTCCTTGTAGTTTCTACAACTTAGCAGCGACCAAAGCGTACTGTGACAGGATCAACATTTGATTAGCACTTCCACTTTTATCTCTAATAATGCTTTATATTAAGAATCCAGATATCGATTATTTTAATGTAGTTCCTAGTAGCTACCTCGATCTCAATACTTACTTGAATCCATTTATTACATGGTTTCTACTGTCAATCCTTTTGTTTTCACAGCTCTCGGCGTCATTTAGACCTGGAACACACTAGTTATTTTACAGATTTGCGTGAAAATGTTTACAATTCTTGAAGTTTATCTTCCCTTCCATTGATATGCAGTATATTTTGGAATTGCTGCATACAGTGTTAAAATATACAAATAATAAATTTACCAGTGCTGTTAAAACATAAAATACAAGGAAATTACTTTCCCGCTTTTTGTAGCTGATAACTTATAGTTTGTTATTATATTTCATGTTAAAATGATTAGAGAGACGCAAAATTGAAGTAAATATTATATTGACAGTATATATTTAATCAAAGTTGATGAAAGAAATTCCGCGAGGTTCAATTTGACCCGCACCAGACTAATTACGTGATAATATTGCACGCCACTACTTGAGGATTAATTGCTTCTACTGCTTGGGACTTATGCCAATTAGTTCGAATCGGAACATTTTTTTTCAACCTAGAACTTACTTTATTTGGAGCGTAAATCATGTAACAGAACATTCGTATGAAAAGTACAGGGGAAGAACAATCAAGGTCCATTTTTGAAAGTTATGAGAAAACACGCATTTTAAGCACTTGAATTTAAATTTATTTTTAGCCCTTTTGGCACATTAACATCCAATGCGAAAATGCCTAAATGCCAAAAAGGAATTGAAATACGTGTTTTCTCATAACTTTGAAAAATGGCCTTTGGTTGCGCTTACCCTGTACTATTCATATATAAATAAAATATATTTGAAGGTAATGAACTACATATTTTTTTCAGGCAATCCTCTGGATGTGGAGTGTGATCTGAGGGATATTGAAATAACATGCATTGATAATCATGAAAGTGTAAGTAGGAGCCAGAATGGCAATTGTGTTATATCTTTGATGGTTCTTACTCTTTCTCTTGACACCTGCTTTGCTATCATTTACTATGTAGCTCAATAGCGGAAGAATGTAGTTTCTAAGAGGGCTCACTGTTTGATAGTAATCAAGTAATTTTTAATTGTAAAGATCTATGTAACGCCTAGATAATAATCCAGAATATGTTTTACAAACGTTTAATTTGATTTTAACCCAACTTAGACGAGAAATTTAAAATGTACATACACTAAACGCCTAAAGTGTAAACAATGATAATGTTAACTAAGTACCTTAGTTACAGAACTCACAATTTCAACGAAACAATAAAATAAACTTTCGCTTTAGGACTCTAAACCTCTTTAGGAACACCTACCTACCTTGATATTACTTTATAACGCTGTCTGCTCACAAGAAAGTGCAATGCTCCACAATGGTCTCTTTTCACCCCGCTTTCTAACCCCTATGGAATACCATCTACCTGTGGAGGCTATCGCTACGTGTGCAGTTTTTTACATTGATTGCTATATCGGGAACTTCTGGACTGAATAGAAACAGACGTCGTTTAATGCTGAGCGACTATTGTATTTCCCATTTAAATTTTATTGATGCCTTTAGGCATCTAAGGCTCAGGCCGGGATAGAGGTGGGGGAAGGGTTTCGAAAGGTGTCGACCAGAGAATATGTTGAAGGTGTTATCCCGGAATTTGCCTGGTGTGACTGAGGAAATAACTGTGGAAAAACCTCAGTTATGATGGTTGGCCGCTGGGATCGAACCCAGGACCTCCCGAATGCTACACCAACGCACTACCACTCAGCTACGGCGGATCAGTTCTACCTTCCATGACATCATTTTTACATGTTTTGAATGCTTCTAAATATTTGAACTTTTTATTATTTTCGCCATGATGTCATGCTTAATATCTCTTTTTCCTTCTTTTATGGTGTTTCGGGTTGTTATAGTATAAGATGTTTCCTCTACTCTCCTCGCAAAATTCTACTAGCATATCAGTGTTACTTTGTAGTACCTTTTCTTCCATCCACATATAAGCACGACTAGTTCAGACCTCTCAAAATTAGTCTATTTTTGCCTTCATTTCTTTTCAGAATCGCATATTCTAATGAAAATTTGGTGAGTAGAAGAGACAAATTATCAATTTCGTTTCATTGCTAATCTCGAAATTATATGACATATTATTATTATTAGCTACATGTACTTCGCTTATGGGTTTATTGAAACATATCCTTCCTAGCTGAAGAAGTTTTTTCAGAATTCTAAATTGCACTAGGATAATATATAATGCACATCTTTCAATAAAATCATGTGCTTTCTTAAAATCAATGAACACCTATTGAGCTATCCGATGTAGCATTCTCGTTTGTCGTGCAGGATTTTCTTAAGACAAAAATCGGACCTATAAAAGTATGTGTCTAATGCTTAAAAGTAATGCGCTGGAAGTAACAAGATCTATTACTGTAATAGTAATAGTCTCTTTCAATCAACGAAAATTATTACTGAGGATTTCCATTATTTTGGAATCTATTCCTTTCAGCATTCATCGCCGGTGATATTCTTCTTGCCTTAATTGTTTGATAGCGGTGCAGTCAATTACTGGTGTTTTTAAATGTTTAAATTACTTTATTTTTATTTCGATACCGTATCCTTAGGTTAGGGTATCCACGTTTCTGTCCTGTAAATATCAAATTCTTCACTTTAATCACCAATGTGTTCGTTAAGAAGGTTTCGAACTTAACTTTCCTACAAGTTGAAAATATTACTTAGATCCTCTAGAAGACCTCAAATTTCGTATGAATTTATCCATAACCTCGGTTGGTAACCTTTTCTTAACGAGGGTACATCTTTGTATAGATCTCTAAAATGATTTGTCTTACCATATTCTTCTCTCTCCTAAATTTCCTTTGACGGAACATTTCTCATTTTGTTTGTTCTCCTACAAGTGGCGTTACGTTTCCTATTACTGTAGTGGTTTGCATTAATTTCTTCCTCAATGTTCTTCCGATCGCTGCTTTGTTTGTTTTCCTTCCTCATGAAGCAACATATATTCGTCATCAAACCCAGATTTGTTTTCTTCTCGCCCTATTCGCCCACGTTTTACATCACCGCGCCATTTATTGTGTCACGAACGTCTGTGATCTCTTGCTGACACAAATTTCATTACTAATATCATCTTTACTATTACTCAAGTCTCAAACGTTTCGAACATATTTGAGATCTCGAGTTGGTAATCTGTTTTTACGCTGGCGTATCTAATCGATTTACTTAAAATATCAATTGTTTTTGATCCTCTGGTTTTCCTGCTTGCTATGCATAACTTTTCCTAATTTTTGTGATTACTGGACGACCATAGGTGTCGTCTTCCCCTCAGTTCTAAGTTTTAAAATCTATTATGTTATTATGTTTTTGTTTCTCTATTAATAAATTATCCATCTGATTGAGTGTTTTGTTATCCAAGAGATTCATGTGGATTTATTTATGTCTTTGTGGTCATAGTACGTGCTATTTACTATTAGGTTTCTCGGAAATACAAAACTTATCAATTTACAGTCATAGTTGTTGGTCACGTCATTAAGGGCCGACTTGCCAATATTTGATATGAGAATTCCTTACTCTCATTTGAGTTGAAATCCCCCAACACCGTTTTCCTGTTAGATGTCATTACTCGGTCAAACAAAATTTCCTGCTCATGGTAACCTTTCTGGTTGTCATGTAGTTCTCCGGTAGGAGCTTGCATATGTATTATCAGTGATGCACCATCCACCTCGTACCGCAACGTCTTTTGTTTCCGAACTCTGTATTCAGAGATGCTATACTTTATGAAGAATCTTGTTAGAAAATTGACTATCTGAGCTTAGTAGAAAAAAACATTTGTCATGTTGAATACTACTTTGTCTTCCGACTGAACACCTTGTATAACCACCATGCCAGTTCCGTTCTTTTCAGTCGTGGAAAAGAAAAACGAGTTTCTTCTTAGTTTTCTGGAACATGACAATGTACGCAAGTGTGTGGAATTGTATGCAAGTAACGGTACTTTTGTTTTTCATGCAATCAAAACCAATCATAGTTTCTTTCCAATTATAAACTCCTTCTGCACAGACGAACAGATTAAACTGGAATTTTACCTTCGAGCATATATTATACTTAAGTGTTCACATTGATAAGAAAATATTACAAATAACATGAACATCAAAGTACTTGAACAAATCCATCATTCAACTATTACGTGAAGTACTATTACGCGCCTACCTAGCATGATGAAAACGGAGCAGGAACATCTCAATAATATCAGTCTTTATTATTTGTTACAGCAATATATTCCAAGCGCATTGGTTAGTTAAGAATTTTCTTTGAAACTTTAACGCATTTCCTTAGTATGTATTACATCACATTGTGCAAAGTAGTTACTTAATGTAGTTTCCCCCTATTAAACATAATCGTAAAGTGTCCCTGAGTTTACTTTCTAAATATAGCAGCCCTAAGTACAGGAAGTACCTTAAAGCCTTTAATGCGGACAACCACCCAGACAAGAACTTCAAGGGACGTCAAAATGGTAAAAGTCTCATACATATATCAAAAGTTGGTATTATTGTTCTTTCACATCCAATGTGAAATTGAGCACACTTATGTCAATAAATATCAATTTAGGCGATTTTATACATTATATCTTACAAAAAAAAAGTTCATGGTTTGAGCGATGTGAGCTTTCCGTGTCTGACAACCTGGACCCACTTGCATTTGTCTGTATATCCGCTACACATAATGTTAATTGCATTTATTACTGTTTAGAGATCAAATACATTTTATTGTGTATATGTACGAAACATTGAATACATTAAACTTGTAAATTAGAGATCAAATGTTGAAATCTGATTGTTTGATCGCCCTCTACGGTGCTATGAAGAAATGCTTGATAATTCTCATGATAAAACGAAAGGCGAGGTTTCATCTCGTATGGATCGTTGTTGTGTTTTGTGGTACATTTTGTGGGATATGCAAACACATACATTTGCTATGTTTTGAAATTTTGTGTGTGTGGAGGGGGGACTTCGGGATCACCGAGTCAGGTCGAGTTCCAATTATAAACCCGGTAACCTGGTCCTTATCTGACTCGATTGACCAGATGACTAGGTGAACCCTTTTAGCTGTTCCATAGCGTTTCTCAAGCTGAATAATGCTTGTCTGAACTTCAACTGAATGTTTTCTCCCAACAACGTTCCACATATTTAGCATTTTTGGTTTCAACAGCCACTTTGAGTTCCTTGTTGTCTATGATGTGTGGGAGTCCTTTCCGATGTGTATTTTAGAGGGTTTCATCGATCTTTCAATGTGTTAAACAACCTCATTTAGTATGTACATCACTACCGATTGACTGGTATAATTTTCTTCAGACTTCAATAGCGTTCATTCCCACTTCAAACTCATACAGTACATAGCTCCGTATAACGCTATCACCAGTTACCATATTTGACATCTCACTGACGTAACAGTTTAACTATGGCCACCAGTATCATCCAGCTACAAGAAGAGACACATAAAAACATATTATATTCCACCTATATGTCTCACCTCTGAACGAACGGCATTAGGGAAAGCAGCCACATCAAAATCTGACAGAACATTTTTGCTTGCCCTTATACACATTTTGGTATACATTGGTCTCATAATTATATAATTCATTATAAGAAATGCAGATCTTCTTTGTGAGGTCAGTTTAGGATGTCTCCAAAAATATGAACTCATAGCATTTCTTTAAAAAACAATCATGCATCACAAATAAATTTTCAAAAGTTAGAGAACTTATAATAAACCCTTATTATCTAAGAACTGAAGAACTGGGAAACAAGTGAGTACACCTAACATTGAGAAACAAAAACGCTTCGAGTTCATTTTTTCATGAATGACACGAAATATATAAAAACGCTGAGACTGTTTTTATTTTTCAATACCAATTGCATACACCAAACAAAGCTTCCCTCTTACGCCTTCAAAGCCGGGTTTTGTCACGGTTGAGTCTGTTGGTTCAAATGAAACCTGAGGGAAACATTCATATTAAACATAAACAACAAAACGCTCTTATATTATAAAAACAACAATTTATTAGGCAAAGGCTTGCGAATTAAATTCCAGTTGATATAACATCTTCGTAGGCTCGAAGTAGGCAACGGTAAATGAAGAAGAACGGAATACAATGTTTCAGGGAACTCAAATAATATCTCAAATTATTAGTTTGCCCTCCTCATCGATCCATAAAGACGATGGATCTAACTAAGAAATGTACATTGTACACTACAAATCGTTAAGTTGAAATTCGATATATAATTCAATTGCACAAAAAACACCAGAACTCTCGAATTATGAATATTTGGATACATAATCAAAACGTTTTTATTTCGTCCCTTGTCTTATATTGGTCAAACCGAAAGCAACGATAAGTAATGTACCAATGTTTATTTAAGTGGTCAATGTTCTAACCAGAAGACCGTCAATAAAATCATATCGAAACTCACCCTGAAGTTTTCGTAAGGTAAGATAAAGTGAGATGTATGGGCGGTACGTTTTCCTAAGAGAATCTGTGTCCTATAAAGAGGTTAATATGTAAGAAATTTTCTGCCCATTTTAACTGCAAGGTACCGAGACAAGAGCTGGAATTTTGGTCGAAGTGTACAAAAAGTTTATATTTTATTATGCAATCAACATAAGTCACTTCTGCTTCACTTTCGTCTTCGAATGAAACACTGCCTATTTGCAGCGACACCTTCCACACCGCTCCTTGGAAGGGACGTATTTAGGAGGTATGGAGCCTCTGAAATTCAGATTGTTTTGTAAATTCATATAATTTTCCTATTTTACAAAACGAAATAATGTCGGGGTTAACGTCTCCTTAATACATCCCTGGCGAAGAGTGCTCCAACGCTGAAGATGACGTTGCAAATAGGTAGATTATCATTCCAGGACGAAAGTGAAGCAGTATGACTTTTTGTACGCTTCGACCAATATTTCAGCTCCTATCTCTTATATTGTAGATGGGCAGCAAAGTTTTTGTTAATGTATATTACCTTCTTACAGGATGTAGATTCTTCTTATAAAATTTTAATGTAGTTTTCTTATGTGATCATATTGACGGTCGGCTTCTAAACAAATAATATTGTTTTAATTTTTCTTTTTTAGACCTTGAAAGCCGACATATATATGGCTTTTACATGGACAGATAGCCGCATCAACATGACCCACATTAATGATACTTCGTTTATTACCGCTTTGAGCCCAGGTTATTCAAAAAGTCTCTGGATTCCGCGTATCAGAATAAGTCATATGAAAGAGCTGAGAACAGACAGAGGTATAATGGAAACCAGTATCATCTCGTTGTTCTATGGACAACGGGTAAGGTACATTATAAGGTATGTGAGAGAAGTGTATAATTTATGTAGACGATTCACACTATGAACTCAAAAAACGCTAAGTGTGTGAGAAACTATGTAAGACCAAAGCAACCTCACTGAACTGTATTATCTTGGTTTGATGGGTATTCTTTTACGATTTTGTTCTGTCACCTGGAATAGGAAATTAATTGAGAAGGTTATAAAATGGTAGAGGAAGAGATGCGTTTATAATGGAAAGGAACTCATCTTCGATTTTTTTTAGCGCAGCCCTTAAAGTATAACTAATCCCGGATATTATATTGTGGTTTCTTCATCTCGGTCCAGATTTCTTTGCAAGTTTCATTAGTCACTGTAATTTCGAATGTGGTTTCAGAATTGCTACGGAGCAAAATTATTACGAACACGTATGCGTTCAATGATATAGAAACAATTTGAAATATTGAATTTAGTTAGCAATGTCAATTATTATTATTTTTTAATTGGTTGCCAAAACGGGAAATGTAGGCACGTGCAGCGCCTAGAGTACCCTTCTGAGCACTAGGCGGTAGCCGCAGTATTATTCCCATTAATTCAGGATTTATCACACGCGTGTGCAAAAAGGAAAGAACCTAACCTAACCAATGGTAACTATTTTTTTTAAATTTCCAATTCCATATAATACATAAAAAAAAGGTTACTTTTCTTTTTTTTAAAAAAATATAAAAAAATATCCACGCCAGGGTTTGAACGTAGGTCTTCGGATCAGCTTTCCGATATGTTAACCATTAAGCTAAACTGGTAGTCAAACTTGTCAATGTTCTTTATTGTTCAAATAGTATTACACCTACGTGAAAGTAGGCCACACCTAGGATTAATACTGGATGTACCGTCTTCCCTATTAGCTGTCCCAGTACCTCAATGCTTTTACAAATCACAATCACTGAAAGCAACACATGGAATAGCCGCTTAGTAGCTTTCACCTCCATTGTTAGTCAAAGAATTTTATTGTGTCCATGTTGCTCATATTTTATAATGTTCTCATTGTTAATTGAAAAGTGTGCCTGAGGTTTTCTAACATTTCCACGTGCTAAAAACTCAAACGTCCGGACAAGATGCCTAAGGCACTGAATCAGACGATTGTATCAAATAATAAGGAAAAATCATTAAATAAGAGTAAATAGGCTTGACAATTTTATTTACATTTCTCATTTATCAATCCATTGATTCTCAAACTGAAGTTCAAATATCAAAATCTTGAAAAATAAATTTGCTCGATTTAAATATCTCTTTTATCCAACAAAGATCTACATCAACTACACTAGCAAGGGCAATCATATTCTAAGGTTCAACAAACATTATTTCAAACCATTAACGCCGTACTAATTTTCAACAAACTCAAAGAATCGAACAACTTCTTATATATTAAGCAAAGTGAGTTTAGGTTCCAGTCTATGCATCAAATATGATTAACTTTACAAATAATGCAATCCACTAAAGTCTTTCCGAGACAACTCAATATCCTTTAAGTTAAAATTTAAAAAGTAGGTGTAGGGGGGGGAGAGAAAATATACAAAATTCAATCTTTTCTTCTGAATAAATATAGATTTTCAAAGAACGCTCAATCTCATTAATTATTCAACATATCTGTATGTGTAAAGCTTATTATATTCTCTCAACAAAATTCGATACCGTTTTTACAATACGTTTGAAGCACACCTAACACACGGATGTTCCAAAATAATTTTCATCACCAAAGCGAAAATCATCAAAAATTCAATTTACAAAGCACAAATTATTTAAACATGTTTAATTAATATTTACAATTTAACAAAAACCTAATAAACTATTTAATCCAAAGATCTAATTAATTTTCTAACCAATTATCTTAATTGACACTCCCGGTATTTTACCTGTACTCTTTTAAGCAAGCCTTAAATGGTTTTCGGAAAAGTTAAATTTACAATCCGCAATATAAATTATTTTAATTGACCAATAGTCACCTTCCTTATCCTACTGTATCAACCACAAATCAAACCACACTCATTAATCTCGAAGTAGCACGCAGATTCGAACCCGATCCACTAAATTCTGCAAACATCTAACCTGTCTTTCTTGAAAGAAAATGACCTCATTCAGATTCCGTTTCAGTAGTCTTGACCACCCTTTTATCAAATGAACATGAAAACTAACCTAACCTACCCGACAATATCTCACCGAAACAGTAAATCTACGCTCGACGAAACTCATCATAAAGTTTCACACCAATTTAGGGAAATTACAAGTACACTCACACCATTTACTATTTCATTCTCACATTACAAGGCAAATACGAAAACTTCCAAACCAACAGTAAACCAAACCAAAGTTAAAAAAGCGCACATCTGGGAGATATTCAGAAAAAAGACAATAACTTCCCACTAATAACAATAAAAAAACCTCTGTATAATTTTATCCACCAATAAGCACACCAATAGAATACTCATGTCGAACCCGAACAATTTTCACAATTACTAAGCTGCACAAAGCAAAATCGAACAAGTTCATTTTTATTACTATTTTTACCGCAAAATTCAACTCCAAACTGAACAAGAACCTCGACCATTTCTAGATGAACCACGAGAAACAACATAATTCAAAATACATTTAACCTTAAGCGAAGAACCATTACACACAATTATACGAAAAATGCAACATGCTTACCACGTGAACAACCGCCAAAATAAAGCATAATTTTCAAAGATCTCAGAATTCTGGACTAATAACAATTATAAAAGAGATGACGCTTGCTCGATTATTTAATTGCACTTAATTAGAGAAATCAACCTTGCATGTATCTGGCATGAAACCAAAGTTTACCCGAAACTAACTTAATTTGTTTTTGAAATTTAAAATATCTATTTTTCATCCACAAAGTTTCACTTTAGACAACTTAAATCATTACATTACGTTAAAATTAAGAAACCAATCGAACGCAACTTATATTCCTACACGACTTTATATTACAAGCTTTTAAGAACTTTACGAGCGATTATTACATTACAGAAACGAGGACTTACCTTATTTACGTTATGCTCTTTAATTTGCTTTAAATTAATATTGTTATGTAGATTATTATTATCCTCAAGAATTTATCCCAATTTTAGCAGGTAACTCCTAAAATCTTGTTTACCAAAAATTAGTGCTTACTGTTTCGTAAATTCACGTATTTCTTCGCAGATGCCATGAATACAAATCTTCTTCAACTTAACTCGATTAGACTAACTACCACTGTAATATTCTTAGACTGGAAACTTCCTCGTTTTACTTAAAATATGTTAAACCAAACCCAGCTAAACTAAATTAAAATTATCTTGACACAATCGACATATTCTATCGAGGTAACCTTGAGACCCAAGTCATGTTATCTCCGCCATTTCTTCTACACCTGTGATCAAGGAACCCGTTTCTTCTATGAACCTGACCAGTGGCGCTGCAATCACTTCAGGGTAGCCAAAAACAGTCCAATTTTATTTTTATGGAAACCGTGAATAATACTTTCCAACCTTTTTGACATCAAAATTAATAACACACTATTGTAGCAACAAATCTATATATGAGGCGCTACATGCTGAAGGACCGATTAAGGTGTAAACTTCGATTAAGGCATTTCAAAAGAAGAAGAAGAAAGTCATGAATTAGTAGATTAAAATCATCAATAGTTCACTCTTTAGAAAATAAGTTCCCAGTTCATAACCATCAACATACATTGGTTGCCTGGAGAAGCTTTAAAACTTGCGTGAAACATTATTTCATTTTAATGAAAATAGCAAAGGAGACATAAAATTTCTGTCGTGGTTGTTCCGTTTTCACACTAAATACATATTTTAAGGCGAATTTGACATCATGAAGAACTAAATAACAAATTACTTCACATTTGCAGATAATGCTAATAGAATAACAGTAACCAAATAATGACTCTGTAATGGATTGAAATGTTACGGCACGAAAATATTAGTTGCAATATTTTGTTTGAACCTGCCTGTTACGAGGTTTGATTGTATTAGTGCTTTTCTATGACATAGAATAATCTACACAGCAGTTTCATTTCTTTAAAGATATTATGTTCTTCCTTTCTAGAGGGATTCTAATTGTGAAGTGTGACTTTGACTTTAGTATGTATCCCATTGACATTCAACTGTGCAACATTGACATTGAGATGGGTAAGTTGGTGCCTTTGATTACGGATCCAAAGAGGCAAAACATAGGTTTTGCTCTGCGTGACTTGAATTTTGTAATAAGCATGTAAGATATAATAACGTATACATAATTTAAAATTTGAATCTGATAATAACTAAAATACTATAGCTCTTATTCCTTTCAGGAAAATCATTAAATCACACACATTTGCTTTTATATTTTCTAATAGTCACACCGTTGTCAGATTAGACTAAATTTCCAGTTAACGACAATCTGATTAAAAGAGAGAGGAGAGGTAAGGATGATCTATTTTATCCAGAGTTGAAACAATTACAATCTTTAGTGTTTAATATTAGAGTTACACACCTGTAGAACTCGTTTCGCTACGTCTAATATCACTTAGGTATTGCATATGTTATAACTAGAAATCTTTTAGATATCGCTGGTAAATATGGAACAAAATCAGCACGGGAAATATTATAATTTATTCCGCAGCATATTCGAAAAGGGTAAAGTTTCGTTAAATATGAAACAAACGTTTGCAAATATTAGCATTGAAACGAACAATACCCAAACAGAGTAGATAATACTAATGTTATTCGAATATCAGTTAGTGATTCGGTATCAATAAATAGAAAATGAAGAAAACACATATACCAAAACTACCTACACATTTCCGTTGCTTATGTAAGTATCAAGCTTACGTACCTTGTATACCCTAAAACTAGTATTAGCAAATTATATTACCGGAACTTAGCTATCAGAATTATTCCATCATACCGAACCAGATTTTTCTATCATCTATAAGGTAGACAATGACAACTCTATCTGCATAATGACAATTCGATAGAAAATAGAAAACAGTTTACGAAATTTGCAGAAATTCATAATAGAAATGGAGAAATCCTAAAACGTTATTAATAGAAACATTTGGTCTACTTTGATGACTTAGGATCAGTTCTACAATCGACGGCTAAGCTTCTAGTCAGCGCTAAGTCGAGACCAACTTTCATTTTGCGTACTCTCATTGGCCAAAAGCAGACTAGGCCTCAACTTACCGCTGACTAGAAGTTTAGCCGTCGATTGTAGAACTGACTCTCAAACGAGTTCAACAGTCATCGTTGAATGTTGTTCTTGTGCCCTCTCGTCACAGATATTTTTACAGCGATAGTTATTCATTGTTAGTTGTATCAAGTGTACAATTATAATGTTCTGAGTGATTTTTCTGTGACGAATTGGTGCATTTGCCTCAGGGAATGTTGCTTTGCAACACACTTCCTACATCGTTTGTGGAGGATGTTTTACGAAAGTGGTTTCACAAGCCTACAAGAACCAATATTTTTGTGTAACTTGGTGGAGAGGTCATGTAGATAACTTATGCGTATAATGTTTTTTCTGTTTTTCAATTATTTCAGTCACTATTGGAATGTTGCTTTTCGGATAGATTCGTCTCTATTAATTTGAAAATATTTGATGAAAGAGTAATTATGATATTTCCCTGTTATTAAATTGCTATATTAAAACACCTCTTTCTAATTTCAGGTGGTTCAAAAAAAGAACTCGTAAACTTAAAATGGGATACAAGAAGTAGGGTAAAGAGAAAGATTCTTCATTTGCCTATTTACGAAGCGCTGGTATGCGCAGATCCAAACGTAATACTAAGGAAGGCTGCAAATGGTAATTTGTATTAATTTGATCCTCATATTTGCTATTTAATTGCGAAAATGAGAAAAGCTCTAAATGACGCTTGAACTGAAAAGACGTAACTTCTGCCTCACACTGATTAGGTGTTTGTTACGTTTTATGGTTTGATAGTTAAAATAAAAGTTTTCCGAACTTATTTTATTTAGAATGTGAGCGGAAGAATGATAAAAGGTATAAATACGGAATGTATTAGATTAAAATCTGAAAGACTACATAGAAAGGCTAAGAATGACGCACGTCGACTACGCGACGTGATAGCAAAATTAACAGAAATCAAAAAAGTTATATTTAAGATGGTTGAAAAAGCCCTTTTTTATTTCTAAGTGTATTTGAAGTTCGAAACATCACATTCGTGCATTTTGTATACGTAAAATGATATAAATAAAGCCAATTGCAATTCTGAACGAGGAAACTGATTGCTTGGACCCTCTCGGTTAGTTTTATTGGAAACAAGCCTGTCCTTATTTATTGTAGAAGGATTTTACTGAGTTTTCTCTAGACTTATGAATTCCGACAAATAATTCTTCCTAAACCTTACTCTCAAACGACTAAATTTGTCTTATGATTAGTGCGTCTTAATATATATATTCCCCAAATGCTAGTGTTTGGCTCTTATGTTACCGCTCGGAGGCTTAAGCTAACGCTATTCCCCACTCCAATCAGTACAAATAAAATTGGTCGCAAAGCTAATTGCATACTTATTGCTTCTTCGTTCCCCAATAGCCAACATAAGTGCTAAATTAGCGTAGCACCTGGAGACAATAACAACTATTGGACAAATTCTCGCCAATGTTAATTTACGAGTTTGATCTTCAGCTTAGAGAAAAAGGGACAATATTTTTGCTGGTATTTTGTCCATTAATAGTGTCTCTTACTCCACAATACCTAACGTTAGTGCTTCGTTACTGTATTCGATATTCACATAATCCTGTTTAGGAAGTTCATGCTATCGGTACCTGAAAGCCCTGAACAACAAAATGTTATTAGTGTTTAGAGCACTATTAGTGGTTATAAACTTCGATACGCCAAAGTTAGTCTTTCATCACTGTAAACAAATATAATATCTAACATCTTTGGTAAACCAAGTTCACGTTGAATTTTATCCAAGATATTTCAAACTCTGTGATGTATGAATAACGAAATCAAAGATTCAAAGTGCTTCTCTGTGAACTGAGCTCAATTCTATTTAACTCTTTAGCAACTTTGGCTCAAGCCAATGGATGTTGATGGGGAAATTTGTGGAGTGGAGAAAATACAGGGTAAGTCAAAATGATGTACCCGATTTCATAAATTTATTTTGTGAAATATAATGAACATATCTGAATGTAATACATGTGGTAAGAAGGGTAACTCTCAAAGTTTTTTTCAGTCACATCACAAGTGCTCTATGTGAGCACCTCGCGTAACACGACACACATCAAGCCGATAGTCTATCTCCTGCCAAACCTTGTGTAGTGTGTCACGGTCAATCTCTGCAATGGCTGCTGTGATGCGGGCGCGAAGGTCACCCAATGTTGTTGGAAGTGGTAGTACGTAAACACGATCCTTTATGAAACCCCACAAAAAATCACAAGGGGTCAGATCGGGGGAACGAGGTGGCCAACGAATGAGAACTCGATCCTCCTGAGATGCACGCCTATCCAGCGCTGTGGCAATGCCTCATTGAGATGATCCAGAACGCTGCCATGGTAATGCGGAGGGGCACCATCCAATTGAAGAATGAAATCTGCACTATCCTCTTCGAGCTGAGGAAGGAGCCATTGTTGCAGTATATCAAGAAAAACATGTGCTGTCACAGTAGGTTCAAGGAAGAAAAAGGGCCCACAAATCTTTTCAGGGGAAATGGCACAAAACACATTCACCTTGGGTGAATCGCGTTAGTGTTCCACAACTGCGTGGGGATTATCAGTTCCCCAGATCCTTACGTTGTGTCTATTCACATTCCCAGAAAGGTGAAACACCGCTTCATCACTGTAACGTAACCTTTCGGCGAACCCATCCTCTTCCATTAACGTGAGAAAATCAGCACAGAAAGATGCTCGAGCAGCATAATCAGTGTCTCTTAAGGCTTGTAGCAGTTGCAAGCGATAGGATCTCATTTGTAAACGTTTCCGCAGAATTCGCCATACAGTTTTCTGTGGCATTTCAAGTTACCTCGCTGCCCGGTAGGTAGACTTCTGTGGACTCCGCACAAAACTGGCGCGAACACGTTCCACTGTCTCTTCCTCAGCTGAAGGACGGCCAGTCGATTTTCGCTTACAGATGCAGCCCGTATCTCTGAATTTTTCATACCACGTACGAATGTTTTTTCCTGTAGATGGGTTTCTGCCATACTTGGTACGGAAATGCCGTTGAACACTCATCACAGAGTTGTTTATATGGTAATCCAGCACACAGAACGATTTCTGCTCTCCAGTCAGCTCCATTTTCGTTAACTGCTTCCAGCGCCGCGTAGCGGTAGACAATGCAACCACGCGGGACATAAACTAAACTCAACTAAACTTTGAACTTTTGCCTTTCCTTGCGCGTAGCTCACATTAACATATGTTCATTATATTTCACAAAATAAATTTATGAAATCGGGTCCATCATTTTGACTTACCCTGTATATAAGATACGGGAGAACACCAAGGAAACCTCTCACACAAAGATTTTAACTATTTATAAGCCTAAGTAGGCCTATCTTAGTGTCACGACTACCACCAATTCTAGTGCTTCATTAGTGTTGAGGCGCAAGAAACAAAGCTCTACTATACCAACCTGGTTCACATTAGTACATTTTGTACTATATTTCCCATAACCCCACTCTCTTTGCCCACGTATCCATAGCCTCCCTCAGCATCACATTATTACATCAATGTTATACTTCAATATCATATGTTTATTCACCTTCAGGCTCAACTCTTAATCCTACACTCTTCAATTTGTGGTTACGCACATTCACATTAAATTTCAGTTTCCAACTTTGTCCCCACGTCACTCGCTTTTAATTTCAATCTCCCGATCGCCATGAACCAACAAAATATAATAACACTATCATAACGTTATTCACTTCTTTCTCAGCATCACGTGTTCAGTTCGTTCTCATTTACGCTCATCATCATGTTTCCACTTTGCTATCATTCATCGCTATCATCACCCTGATTCGTCTTGACACTTACTCTTGGCCTTCGCTCTTTTCACCCTCAGCTTGGCTTCTTATCCTTACGTCCTTACTTTATAATTTTGTATTTTACATCATCCTCAGGGCTTCGTCTGCCCTAAACATTTGTACATTTGTATTCTCACCACTTCAGCTAGACCTCACGTTTTATTTTCCCACTCATTCACATCTTTACTTCGCTCTCATCTTCATTTATCCGTACACTTCTATTTCACCATAATTTTTACGTCTTAACTTCACCTGGATTCTTCTTAAGTTCAGTAATCAACGTCTTTTTTCCCGCTTCAAGTTTCAACTTAACTATTCTCGACACTTACCTTGATAAAGATAATATAAAGATAAAATGAATTTGATGGGCGGAAACAGCACTATGGCTTACGCCCGTCCCGATACGGGGAAAGTTCCTTACCTTGGTCATGTCAAAACTTAGTTCTTTATTAATTAAAATAATAAAATCTGAAGATGTAAAAGGTCGTCACAAACATGCTACTGGTGTAAATGGCCAGTATAACGATGAATACAAACGGAAGATGTATAGAGTCTTTTGTATAACAAATTAGAATGAGGAAGGCTGTAAATGGGTCTTCACAAGATAAAACAAAAATACACGATAAAACTTAACAACTAAGGGGCATAATCATATCAAATAGAGGGAAATCATAAAACTCACTGCAAAGCAATATCTATCTATCTATCTATCTATCTATCTATCTATCTATCTATATATATATATATATATATA
>JAGDQP010005006.1:0-15493 GCA_022664845.1 Lepisma saccharinum | reverse complement strand
TATATATATATATATATATATATATATATATCACCGTTTAAGTTTAGGTTTATATCTCAGTTTCTCTTTCCGTCCCAAGATATTAAAGTCAATATCCATCAGGTTGTCATCAATCATGTCTGAGGTCAAAGATAAACTTGGTTCATCGATAGTATGTGCATACTCTTCCTGGAGCTAATTGAGTAGCCAAAATGTTTGTCAGAGTCTTAATGCTTGTAGCGAGAGGCAAAGTTCGAACTATTTTTGAGACTTGCTTGGGACTAAAAGTAGTCTTAACCTATGGAGTTCTAGAACTCTGCACAAGCATTTTTTGTCCCTGAATCTGTGTTGGCATATTGCGATGAGGCTCTGATCCTTTGGGAGATTTCGGAGGGTCTACAGGCACATCAGACTCTGTTTGTGTTGACATATTAACTGTCTGGGTACCAACCGAGAAAGTTTTAACTGGTATTCTGGGTAGAACTTGTGAAACCGCACCAGATGGATGGGTGCGCTGAGACTCTCTTAATCTACATTTAGCATAACCAGCAGACATTTTCTCTAATACCATCAGCTTTCCAATTCGTTTTTCCTCCTGAAAAATAGGACAGTCACGTGACCAGGCCGTGTGCTCACTCTTGCAATTCAGACACTGAGGTTTCAGTTACTTAGAAGTATCCGCACCATGGCTACTGGTTCCGCAAATTGCACATACAGCAGAGTTCACGTTAGATGACGTGCTGGTGTGTCCATAGTGCTGGCATTTAAAACAGCGCAGCGGACTTGATATATAAGCACGGACAGGCAAGCGATAGAAAGCTGCTTTCACATCCTTAGGAAGCTGTTGCATGGCAAATGTTAAAATTAATGATCCCGTGGATTGGAGTTGGCCAGTCTTTCTGCTGTTGATGCGTTGAACATTTACTACACCCTGACTGGCGATTTATCTTTTAATCTCCTCTTCAGGAACGTCTTGAAGATCCTTACAAGCTATTATACCCTGTGCAAAATTTAGTTTGCCGGTGTGGTTCAACATTAAATTCAAGAGCTCCAATTGGTGTCATATTTAAGAGATTATTTGTCTGTTTGCCGGTAGATGTCTCCACTAATAATATGCTGTTACAAAGCTTTTTAACATGCTCAAACTCACCTGTAACGAAAGTGGATAGCCCCTTCAAACCACCTGGGTTGTCTGCTTCGTTCTTTACCTTAATGCAAGATATCGTGTGATAGTCGGTACGATACTTGTCTGTTTCTCTACTTCTATTTGCTCTTCCCTGTCCCTGATTGATTATATTAGCTGTATGTGCCTTCTTACTTGCGTCAGTGACTTTCTCTTTATTCTGCCTCTTCTGTCTCTTGCTCTCTTTCTGCGAAGGCGACTTGTTTTTAGGATGTGGTGAAGCCATATTGAATGAAAGCCATAAATGCCCACACTTCTCCATCTTTGTTCTGAGAAGACAACGAAGCTGTCGGGTCCTATCCTCATCACCCTTGTCAGCAAGCTCGAAATTGAGGTGAAGTCAAATGGGTTGGCGTCGAAATCACTTGCACTCCCGACTGATTTATACTTTGGACACCCACTCTCCCAGACTGGCGAGGCCAAAGGTCCGAAGAGCTCCCCAATGGCGCACTTCCCAGCCTCAATGAGCTAGACCATTCAAATTCTGCCGTTAAGAGCTACTCGATATCTAATGGTTCCGCCCCTTTTTCCCTGGGCCAGTGTCAATGCAAGTACATCCTGTCACATACTAGAGCATTGCGTGGAGGCACAAGTCGCGGCACAAGAGGAGATGAAATAATGAATCGTCTGTGGATGAAAAATGAATTGAATGGAAATGAAACTCCTCTCTGAAATGTCCTCCTTTCAAGCAGCGTAGATGTTTAGCTACTAGGGCTGATTGCAGCCAGCAAAAGCCGGCTGGACGCTTGGATCGCCAAATCCCTACGCCCTATACGAGCAGCGATGGTCTGCTGCTCAGGCTATGTGATGATACATCACGTTGCTGTCCATAGACACTTACCTTGAATATCATATTTGATGTAACCTTTAAATTCCTCTCTTTGGCGTTTCGCTTCTTTCTCGCCCTAATTCGCACTTCTTAACTATAAACGTTCTGATATTTGTTCGCCTTCTCCCTCACCCTCACGTTTCAGTTCGCTTTTCTTCTAACTCAACTTGCACTTTGAATTTTTGAAGACCATAAATTTTTCTTTCTTCTATACTAATGTGGCATAAATTTGGTATTTTTAAGGTTAGAAAGTACAAACATATTTTCGCTACTGCTTCAAGCGGATATGTCTCTGGCATGACCGAGAGGTTAATGCGTCTGTTTTCTGCCCGCATCGCCAAGAGTTCAAATCCAGACGGATTGTATTGAACTGAGTGGTTCGAATCCCAGATTAACAAAAGCCTTATATCCAATCCTCAGCATTACACCAATTGGTTTAGAAGGTTAATAAAAATTGAAGCATAAGCGCGAACAAACGTCAATATTACGTTTTTGTGTAAGTGAAATTATTTAGAAAGAAAGGTCTCTGAAGTATCGCACTTTTTCTGAGCACTTATCAAAAAAGGCTTCTGTATTCAGAAATTTGTGGAGGAAGTGCACTACGAAACCGTGGAAGAAAAGTCTGTTATATCGTTTCTCGTGAGTGAGTGCGTGCTTAAACACTGTGTTGGATTTTTGGAACAAAAGTAAGTTACATCATAGCGCGTGACATTGCACTGCGGACAAGATTTAACTTCCTTGCCGTTTTACTTAATACACGCTAAATATTTGTTGGGTATACGCCTCAATTCACTCACTCAAGTGAATACAATCGACGTTCAATCATATAAGGCTGGCTAATGTGAAATCTTATATCACACTCACTTATCTGCATCCTCATCGTATCAATGTAACCCAGGGGGAAGGATGACTTAAACCTGACCATACAATTAAAACCAGAATAACTATGTACAAGAAAACGTTCGTTAAGGATAACGGGCATCGTAGGCTGAGGTTTTACGTTAAGTTTGTGCTGGGAACGCGAGGCTCATGTTGATTGGAAACAAAGTTATAATATGTGGACAAGTGTAAAAACGCAGTTGAAATATAAGGCGAGGACGAACAAGGACGTGGGGGAAGTTCGAACGTGACGATTATAGCAAAGTATGGAGGTGAGTTGGGCTGATGGTGTACACAAAGTTGAAATGTAAGGTTGAGGGTGTGTGATGGTGACCGCAAAGTTGAAACATGATCGTGAGGCAGAGTGATGTTGTATTTAATGCATTAGAGCTATGCTGAAACAAAGACGTGATCTCGAGGATCAGTAATGAAAGGGTGAAATTAAGATATAAGAATGTAGTGGGTGAGGCTGAAAAATAATGTTTAGACTTGAAGATTAAGGTGACGTATTACAATCATAAATTAAAGTTGCTAAGGCGGGGGAAAGTGAGATCGAAGTAAATTAGATTCGATTATATTAGAATAAGTGCATGGTGATAAGGTAAGGTTGAAATAATTGAGGCTTACGGAAAATGAAACACATGAGGGTGAGAGCAAATATGATGGTGATTTGAAAATATGAGGTTCAGGGAGATTGAAAGCAGATTAGTCGTATTAGAGAAGGAAACTCATTGAAATGGAAAGTGAGTGTGACGATAAAAGTTAAGTTACAAATAAAGTGGCAAATAAATGTGAAGGTGAGAGAAAAAACATGGGATGAGAATAATGCTCAAGGTAAAACGTGAAATGGGGGTAAATTGAAAAGTTCAGTGTAAGTGAGATTCAAGGCGTGTTCAGTACATGTTGGTAAATAGGGGAAGGTAAGACAGACAAGTTAATGTGACAGGATGATACGGAGTTGTGGATGAGGAAGAGTAAGGTCAAAGTGAAGACTTACGGTGAGAGTGTATGAGAATGGAAGAAAACTAAAGCGTCAAGTTGACTCAGAATGAACTTGGATTGAGAACACAAGAGCAAGGATGGCCGTGTGAATGGACTTGATCAAGATTAGGGATATTTGACAAAATCAATAAAATATATAGACAATATATTGGGTATCACATATTGTATCTAGCAACTTCAAATGACAACCGAGAGATGGTGAGTGCTTATAGTAACTTTATATTGTTACGAAATGAAAGTACACGCACAGGCAATTTAATACAATATAATATAGACAATTAAGACATCAGTGCACCTAGAAAATAACATGCTCTAAATATCCTCCTTTTGTTTCGATATACTCGTTAGAGTCGATGCGGGAAGTCTTCCATGACGAGTTTCAACCCGTCTTCTGGATTAGAGCGTATTTGAGGCCTAGCGGTAGCCTTAAATCCGTCAATCGTCTGCAAACGATGTCTAAAGTCTCTCATCTTCAGATACACTAATAGAAAGTAGCCTTAAGCTTCAAATTTGGGAAGCGGCATGGATGTCTCCGTGACGGAGCCTGTTTACATGGAAGCGTCCATCGCCGCAATCTGCGTCCGCACTAAGCAACGCCCATGTTATACTAATTGCATGACTCCCAACTCTCAACGGATGTAGGTATGCTGCGTATTCACACTTGCACTCTGACAGGGTTTCCAACTCAAATTGGTATACAATCTGCGCCACCCTGAGTACCTCTAAAGGAAAAAAATAACAAAAGAAATAAATCAGTAGATATGTGCTATGTACACTGTTGACTGATAAATGTTCAACAAGAGTAAACAGGTGCCCTATTGATGCCAGGATGAATGAAATATAGATACAGATTGACATGACTAGCAGCGCAGAGTAGTCTCTCACCTCCAACAGCTAACTTCCTCTGGTTACTCTAATCGTGGGAAAGACAGAGTACTATAGTTACGTAGGGGAAGTCGTTTTATCAATGCTGATGTCTAAGGACTGATACAGAACGCCTTATCATCGAATTGTGTAATATTTATCCTGTACGTGCCCGTGAGACAGTTGTTAGTGTGGAACGAGACGCGGCCGCAGTGGCGCTAATATGATCTCGGTGAGTTTAGAAAGGAGTGACGTAAAGGATCCCAACAAGATAATCACAGCACTTACCACACACCATGTAAACCCCACTAATACGGATCTCACAGCGACATCATAAACACTCCAGCAGATATTGGTATAGGAAATACTGTCTGTTGCATAGCGACCAAACTGTACATTGTAGAAGTAGGATTAGACGTCTTGCGCAACATCAGGGCATTTTTCAAGGCGCGCATAGATTTGACTACTTCCAATGCACACAAACAACTGCAGGGGTCCATTGCACGTCACGTGGGAAGGAATGGCTAGCATGACATTTTTTCCGTACAATTCCGCTTTTCTAAGTACCAGAAGCATTATCTCATCCGTATCTGACAATATCGTGATGGGAGGCATTCAAGTCCTGCATTATGCATCGCCACACAAATGCTGCATCTCATGCTATTTTCTAAAGTTGTATTGGTTCCTGGCAACGCCTATTAAATACTACCGGGATTTAATCTGTCAGCGTAACATCACTGAGGTGATAGCGCCGATTGTCCCGTAATTTCAGTTTCTGCATGAGACTATTCAGCAGCGACAATTTTTGATAGCATAGCAAGTGCTAATTCGTCCTTGGCTTGTATGTTCATTTGATGTTTCTCCTACTCAACATGTCTCACGAATGATCGTGCAACATCTGGTACAGTAGCGTCTTCGGAGGTTGCATTTGAAAATCTTCAGGTTTTCATTTGCATGAAACAGAAGCAAGGTCGCGTCCTCTCTGTGTAGCAATAGTTTTAAACGTCCAGACGTAAAATGTAATAATTTTACCCTTCTACCATAACGTATATGTACAATACGTACATTTGACGCTCATAGCAAATTTCTTTCCTAGTTTTGCAATTTCAATAGTCACCAGTGCATCAGTAAATGCAAGTCTCATTTCAAAAAGCAAATCATAAAACGTGAAGAGAACATAAACTGTGATAAATGGGGGGAAAACACATCTTTCTTTATATATTATGTCTGCTTGAGACAATCGCAAAAGGATTCATCCTGTAGAGCGAATGGAGATTTTGTGCCTAAAGAATGGCTCTTTACTTCGGTATCAATTCCCGTGTATCAACTCGAAAACTTCCAGGGACTGTATATCCTCTGAAGCGAAACCAAATCATCTCGTGAGAAATTCATAAGGAATGAAATTCACATAAACAGAGGAAAATTAAATCATAAGAAAAATCCTATTATCACTATCAGACTCTAGAAAATTGTCACCATTTAGGACGATAATCTGAATTGTCTGAGAGTGTGAGACTTATGAGAAATAAATAGCTTGGTAAGAAAATAACAGATCTTTCAACATTAATTTTATTCTTGCACCAGGCTATTGTAAAATATCTTTATTCTATATATATTTCAGGACGAATAGCTATACCGATGTTGAGAGTTTATGTCGTTCTAAAGAGGCGCATGAAGAGCTTTGTGATACAGATGTATATTCCTAGCAGCATGTTTGTCATACTGTCATGGGGAAGCTTTGTTGTTCCCCCTGACATCATTCCTGGAAGAATGTCTCTACTAGTTACTATTCTGTTGTCTTTGGTTACGATGGTTGTGGCTGGCAGGTAAGCATTAAACTCATAAATACTGGGAAATACGTCTATAAGAACTACCAGCTACCTGATCGATTGAATCTATGTACGTTTATTACAGAAAGTCGGGGCAATATGCCAGTTTGATGATACGTCATACTCGAAACTTTCTAATTCCAGCAAAGGAGAAACTGTGTCTGCAGGACACAATTACAGCAGGCACAGTATTTTTCACTGATGTTATAAAGATAAGGTTTCTGTAACTTCCAAACAATTTTCTTAATTACATCTAAAGAAAATCAGCACGTGAACTTAATTCAATCGAAGGTAATGACAGGCCTCTTCAGTTCAATTTAATCCAGAAATATTGCGTAAATAACCTGAAGATAATTGATTATTACATTTTGACTGAGGTTCTCGAGGATTTTTCCAGTCACACTAGACAAATATCGGGATCGTACCTACCAACTAGTACCTCTTAACGTCCTTTCCCGCACATTATCCTGACCTGAGCCTGAGATATTGAAAGGGCAAAATAAATTCAGTTGATTATCAGGACCACCGATAGAAAGTGGGAATTAAAACGTGAGGAATCAATATTATATGATGGAGAGTGTCAGGACACTCACCTGAAAATGAAGTACAGGTTTGGGCGGTTCTCCTCGGGAACACTGGCAGTCAATACGGTGCTGACTTTGATGATAGTCTGTACGCGAGCAGGCATACTTTTAACCAGCTGGTGGAAGGTCTCCTGGTAAACAAATTCCTCTCGCAGCTCCGAAGTGAGTAGATGTATGGATGTGGGTTGATGTGGTCTAGGACGAAGTTGGCATCCCAAAACATTCTTGAGATGTTCTATCACAATCAAATCAGGACTCCGCACAGTCCAATCCTTCAGTGAGATGTTGCTGTTTTGTAACCATTCTTCCACAATCCTTGTAGTATGGAAAGGTGCTCGAGACCAAGTCCCTGCAGTAAAATCATGACCACATTGTAATCCCACACCACCGAATTTGACAGTCTGAACAATACAGGCTGGTAGATGTCGTTCACTAGCCATTCGCCACACACAGGTCCGTCATTAAGGGGGGCATGGAGGGGAAGTTATCCTCCCTGGAAGTTTGCTTGAAACTTTTCATTTCAAAATTCGCACGATAGAAAACGTGATGTGCGTCATGCACTGCAATTAAACAGATTCGATTTACTTATATGCCAATGAGTAGTTAAAAATAGTTTCATTCGAAACAACTACTTGCAAGAAAGAACACTCCTTGTCTGTTTTCTGTGTTTTAATGCAAGTCAATAAAGAAATAGATATTGTGTATGCGAATCCACTTCAGTTTATTTCTGTTTCATTTGAAATTGGTCCTATTACATATTTGTAGCAAATAGTTTACAGAAAAGGACACAATGATAATCTATGTTGCTAATTCACACATTTCATTTTATTAATGAATTTTCATTTGTCGGCCTTCATATCCATACTTTCTAGTTTTACACCTGTATTTGTGTTTAGTTTACCTCTGAAAGATTCTTCAAACGAGTGCAGGTACACATTAAAGAGCGAAATGTTTACTCTTTTTCTTTTCAAGGAAAAGTATTTTCACAAAAAAATATTTGAAGGGTACACGGAAAGAACGATCAATATCCATTTTTGAAAGTTGTTAAAAAATTAACGCATTTTAAGGTGTAAAAACTTGAATTTGATGTTATGTTTGCCCTTATACATTTTTGCTTTAGGTCGAACAAATGGCCTAGAAACCAAAAATAACTTTAAATTCAAGCTTTTACACTTGAAAAAGCGAATTTTCTTACAACTTTAAAAAATGAACCTTAATCGTTATTTCCGTGTACCCTTCATTTAATTTCAATCGACAATAGTGGCTTTTAACAAAACACGGTCATTTTGATATAAAATGTGACCTTTTGAAATGGAATTATGATGCTTAACCACTGTAATTTATTTTTCGAAATAGAAACAAACATTTATAATCCTTCACAATACAGCATTGGCACTAGTCAAGTTGATCAGCCATTTTTTTACATTGAAGTGTGAGGTGAATCCTGTTTAGTTAAAAATGAAAACAGAAGACCTGGTAACTTTTCTCAATGACAGCAATATTGCTAACAGACAGAGCTGTGTGGCTATGCGAGAGGATTTAAGCGATAATGATACTGTCGCTCGGTACAAGAAGTTGCCGGGCAGTGCGGCATATTGCCTAGATAAAAGGTGTTTTTCGATTCCTAAATAAACTGGGCTTTGCTCAAGTAAATACTAATATAAATTAATAATAACATTTATCGGTAGATGTAGTTCAGATTATATCTATCAAATATACAAGAATTTCTTAAACAAAACAAGGTAATACAAGGAGAAGTCAACACATCTCTTCGACGTCGGAATACTGGATAAAGAGTCAAACTAGAACTTAATTACGTATATGAACACATTGCATGACAAAATTAAATTTACACACCAAATTACACATTTCTAGAGAGAGCAACATACCTTCAGATTTAAGAGGTTTTCTGATGTGTTGATATGTCGAATGAATTGCGCTTCGTATAGTCACTTAATACTGCATAAAAGTTCACCAAAATTTAAAGTTCCGTAGTGTTATATGCTCAGGTTTTAATATTTTCATTTTCATTTTTTAAAGAGTTTTGACCAACTGTGTAGATATCATTTATACACGTTTATAAGATTTCAATTTGTATTAGATTTAAGTTTTATTACGAGTGTGAATCATGACAATAGATTTGCATCAAGCTCCCAAGAATACTTATGCAACATAGCAACGTGCCAGACGTGACAGTAACACCATTTCCGTTCTCAAATTATATTTATAAATTATGAACAATTCGTATGACATCAGATCTAACCTTGACTCACAAGAACATTGAAATCCAATATAAAATCCCACGCTATTCCAGACATCATGGATACCTAATAACGTCATTAACAGGAAATGTTTCAGACTTAACCTTCAATATACATCCTCTCAGAAGATGAGCTAATACAGCATTGACTAAAGTGAAAATATCACACGAGAACACAAATTACTAATTCTTTCTTTTTCGTAAACAGCCATATAAAAACTAAGTGTAAAACAACGATCGAGACCAGTCTCTAACACTCACTCATCATCTACAACTCATTCGTCAAACTTGCGACAACAGAGACTGTCAGAAGAACTTATAGTTTTGACGCCAAGAGAGAAGACATTTTTAACTGAAATTTACCTTCATCTTAGATCTGGACTTAGAAAAGAACTTAAAGGTTTAAACACGTTTAAACCAAACTTATCGAACAGTGACAGTTATTTACCAAGTGCATCTTCACAACCTAAATTCGACTTAGAAAATCACAGGTATGTTGCCAGCTCTAGAACATTGTATAAAATGGTATTGTATTAGTTTTGGTTAAAGATGGTACTTGGAGCCTTGACTTGTTTTGCTTTTCTTAGATTAACTTAGTTTAACTTAACCTTTGTAACGTAATTTAGATTTAATATTCTGATTTTGTTTTATATTGCTATAGCTTAAATTTGTGTTTTAACTTCAACTGAAGTCATGATTCATACTCCGTCTCAAATTCATATAGATTCTTGTTAATGTTTAGTTTTAAGAATGTAACTCCTTCAGACACATGTCCGGAAATAAATGTATACTAAATGTCTATTAGAATTTCACATAAACTCCCATGTCCTTTAGAGAAGGTGGCAACCGCCTTGTGTTAAGGTACCTTTCGCATTAAGAACTTTTCCCGCGAAGAGTGATGTATTTAGTTATAATTTAAACTCTTGCATTAATCTTATCAACCCCCGAAGCGAGCGTTGTATCAGTAGTTTTTCTAAGTCCAAAATGGATTGTAGTTTTGAAGATTATTGTTCTATAAATCTTTACGTAGTAATTTGGCTAAAGCTTTCGGAATACTTAAAAACAATAGTTGATCACTTGCGTCTGCGAGTGCACGTAAAGAGAAGTTTTAGGTAATGTTTATATAAGTTCATTTTCTGATTGAAGGAAGCACTGAGAACTTTCATACTTGATAAAATACAACTTTTGAAGGTGAAACAGATTACAATATTTAAAAACACTTCTTAGATACGTTCTTGTGTTAATATTCACATCACTAATAGATTTTCAGATTGGCGCATGACACTTGTGAAACAGACGAATACATGTGACAATTCTTATTTATTGAGAACCAAGGTCAAAACATGGTTATCGGAAACAGTTCCTTTCATAGGAAAATGTTCATGTGAGTATGAACGATCTCACTATCTTGTTGCTCTGTTTTGACATACTTAATTGTTACCTTCGAGCTGAAGATAATTTTAATGTTTAATCATGATCCATTACATATTAGATGTCGAGAAACAAATCTTAGAGACAACTCAATTTAAACCAAAATGTCTTCCAACTAAATACACTGTTACGCATAAAATTAAGAAAAGAAAGAAATGAATAAAATTGAAATCTACAATCATAGAACATTACCCTTGCCTGAGAAAAGTAACTCAAGCTGGAACCAAAGTTGCAGTTGGAGATACTGTAATAACGAATCTTAAGCACATGAAAGTTGGGTTTTTAGCAAAAGATAACATAAGTAAATAATTTTGACATAAAATAACATTGAAGCACTAGAATAAACATAAAATAATAATTCCTTTTTAAAGGATTGTTAAATTTAGAAATAGAGTGCTGTAAATGTTCAAGAATATGATATTCATTACAAGAATAAATAATTATACATGAACATTTAAAAATTTCCAATAATAGTTTGAATGAATATTAAAACAAAATTAAGTAAATATGGTTTCAACCAAAAGTTCGTATCATGTTTCGTCAAAGAGAACGAAAACTGTCTATTGACTCATATAAGTAAGAAGTCAAATAGAAAGATGTAACTTTAAACTGTTCTCTGAATAACATCACTTAATTAATGGTAATACAAGTTCGTTGAATAATACACTGATTGCATATTATTAACTGAATGCTCCTTGTTAGGATCGTCCATATGTTAACGTGTCTGGAAGTTAAAATTATACAACTTGCACTTACAATTATAGTGTCCGATGACATTTTCAATATTATGATATTGTCTATCACTTCGCACTGTTGGGAAAATTTTCACTCGGGCTATTCACTGTAATATTTGGATGTATGAATTGACGTCCAATTTTCTTTTGTTTACCCTTCCAATTACTGGATTCCAGTGGTTGATAGTTTTTCTGTAGACGTATTTTGTGAAGAGATGGTATTTCGCTTGAAAAGGGGAAGTTTCTTACGAAGATTTAACACTACAGGGTTAAACACTGTTGTAAGATGTGTTGTAAGGGGGGCGATACTGGTCTTACTGCAGAGTAACTTCCTGGTGGACAGATGTTGAGAATACCATTGTTGTCAAGTCTGCATTATTGGAGGCTGACATTCTGCATGCAGTAGATGGTGAAATCCGCTTAGAACGGACTGGAAGCTGGTAGTGGTCGTTAAAGTTCTAGTAGAAACAACCAAAGATGTTTTGTGGGGTATCAGCTGCTTGTTGGTAGGAACTTTGCCCTTTATATAGCTTGTAAAACCTAGTCATTAATTTTCCGTTGGAAGTACATGTTGAACTGGTTGAAGTATTTCTGAATGTGTATTATATATATAGGGTAGGTAAATGAATTTATAATAAAATAAGAAATAAAAGCTAAAATACTTGAAAAATAAAATGGATTAAAATATATACACGTAGAAATATATGAAATCAAAACAAATTAAATGAATAAAATGTAATAATTCTAAAACCAAGTACTAAAATAATGCATATTGTTGCTATCTCTACTAAATGGTGCTCAAACCGATATAAGTTGGAGCTTGGTTAAAATAAGTAAAGAATATTTACATAGTGTTTATTAACTCGATAATCCTTTAGTTTTATTGTTGATTTTATGAAGGTATAATTAAAATGTAAAGATACTGTATGTTGTATCAAAATGTTAGATATTGGGATTACATTAAGTCAAGTCTTATTTAGGAGTCTTTATCAAAATTTCAAAGTATTCGAAATTTTTGTTTATTAAAATTAAATATAGTCGTAGCATGAAATTATTCGGTTGATACTGTATTTTCTTCTTGACTAATAGGAGATGCTTTTGGTCGCATACGGATGTAATAGCAAAAGTATCCGATAAAAATAAAATTTGTAACTAGAGACATAGCTATCATTAAAATAAAAAACATGGTGTGACTTTCAATTGAAAATAATGGTGGAGAAGGTATAGAAAGGGTCGTCTCTAAGTCGTTAAGTCTTGTCTGTATTCCAGAAAAATCGTCATTTAGTGCAGAAATAATTTGGGTTGGTTAAGAAATATTTATTAGAACGAAATGAACTGTCGCGTTTAAAGTTATTTTACTTTCTGAAACAATATTTTGAAAATGAATTGATTCATATTGCGAGTATGGTATGAATTTTGAACTGTTGTTAGTCGGGGAAAGTGTGGTTGAAATGAGTTTATTTTCTTTGTTACGTTTAACCAAATATCCTTGAAGATCTGAACTAAGTATTAATTCTGAAGGAGAATATCTGTAAATAATCGGGGGAAATGCTTGTGAAAGTTCTGCGTAGCAGTCAGTTGCGCTCGTAGTTTGAAAAAATGAATTTAAACAATTCGATTTTGACGTGAGTAATACGTAAGATTTTCGAAAATAAACAAGAATTGTTTTTGGTGACACGCATCGGCGTCTAATTCGTAGAATGCTGTAGAAGTTTTATAAACGAACTGGGGAATTTTGTATTATAAATATCTAGCTATATATTATACTCCGGTATAATATTGGCCCTTTTTTCACTTATTCAGACTTTTAACACATCCTATACACATAGAACCTTGGCCTTATATCTACAAAATCATAATATATTAACTCTATTCATGTAGAATAACGCCATGGCTTTCACCACACGCTTCAAGATCACCTTCGGCCATGCGTTACCAACTCCAATATAAAGAATTCTGTGCCGCTCCCGGCTTCTTCTCCAAATTAGTACAAGAGAAACCCAGTGGGACGCGTTGCTAACGGTGATAATTTCTCTTACATTTCTTCTCAGAGGTTCCTTTATTTACACAAATACGAAAGTGGTAACGACGAGTAAACTTTAGTCATTATAACCTCCACCCTGTATGCTTGGACACCTCCAATCAAGGTGCTTCTTACAGAAGCACCCAATTAGGTTGAGAATCCGTGAGTTTCTCGGGCCGTCCCATTCTTCTGTCTTACGCTGTTTGCTGACTACTGAGATCGTTGACCATGTTAAAAAGAAGGCAGTACTGTATTTTGTTCTCTTTGATAAACACATATTTTGCGAGATTCCGGATGCTTTTGGTCACATAGTGTATACACGGTGCTTGTCAAAAGTTCCGAAACGTCTAAATATCTCGGTTATTATATTACATTTTTTTTTTCAAAAACTTGCGAGGTACAGAAGTTGCAGGAAATCAACAAAGCTACCAAACAGGCAGGCCACTCAAACTGTGTTCGGCCTGTGTGGGCACCATGGTTTCACCTTTTGATTTCGCAAATAGAAACCCTCCATTTTTGTTGCAAAATCAGTGTCTACGGAAAAATACATCAGACTAAGACCTGCTCAATACTATAGAATGCGAGTCCTGGGTGCCACAGGTACAGAAAGCTGAAAACTGCTAAATATTTAAGTTAGAATGTGCTTTTGATACTTTATAGAGAGAAAAGGTACAGACAATCAACAGGACTATCGGACGGGAAAGTCACGCAAATTGTGTGTGTTTCTGTGTGGGACTATGGCTCAACTTGGATTTTGCAAATGGATACCCGCACTTTCCACTGCAGATTCTGTCTGTACGAAACAGAAATGTCATGCTATATCCTGCTAAGTACTGTAAGATATAGACAATGTGCCCCAGAGAGTTCAAAAAATGAATTAATGGTGGGATTTTCCAGGACTAAAATCAAACAAGAAGCATCTACGAATACTTACTGGTAAAGAAAATCGTAGGTCATGTAAAGAGATACCGTATATGGGTCCGGGACAGTGTAGGGGCCCATAAGGCCCAAGTTTTTCTTAAATGCTATCCTCTTGTTATGGCAGATTCCAATGTTACAGAAAATACTGTACAGTATGCACTAATAGTGCTGCACAAACAAAGTAGACGTGAACCATGGGACACACGGCTGGTCTGCAAAATAAGTCTGTGTCGCGACTTTCAGAAATATTTAACAGCTTAGGTATCTATGAAAATCTATTTAAAAAGTAATTCTGAGGACATCAACAGAACTAGTTTATTAACAATTAAGGGATGGGTCGAGCGCCACTTTAAGAAAGTACATAGGTCGCATCTCCGAATGTTTGAATAGAAATTACTTTCTATCATTGTAGATTTTATTCCGCAAAACTATACACACGATAAGTAGTGCAAAATTTCACAGTATTGTTCATGGGATCTCATAGAGGCCAAAACAGTTTCACTGTTAGAAAGCTTCTAAAAATATACCAATGATTATCTTTTGCAACATACTTTTTAAAGATCTACTGTTGCGTTCACGTAATGCTGCCTATAAGATAGCTGGCACATAAACAGTTACCAGATACAGAGCCACTGAGGCTTGTTTAAAACTGTGTATCGTGCAGTATGGGAGTGTTTTTTATCTATTGGTGGTTCAAGTAAACAGCAAGATAACACAAGGATGAGATTTATTTTGAATTTAGGCTGCATTTTTGATGAACGAAATAAGTTATTACGGAATGACAAGAACTTTTATATTGGAGTCACTTTCTGGATGTATGAATCACATAATGACGATTTTCAAGTAATTTAACAATTTTAGACCAATGTTCATACAACTTATACAACATGTTTAGTTATTTACAGAAAATGTAGTGAATCAAGAAATTACTTATTTTTGGAAGGTATACGTTAGGAATAATTTTTATTTAAGTTA
>JAGDQP010005005.1:61951-81227 GCA_022664845.1 Lepisma saccharinum | reverse complement strand
GGGGGGGGGGGGGGGGTTGTAAGTAGAATTTTTCATGATCAATTTTAACAGTAAAAATTTTAAAGTTATACTCAAAATTTTGGAGGTTGTGACCCCTGTATCGGGGTGTGAGAAAGGGCAGAACTCTATGTGACATATCAAATCAAGGCACTTCTGTTGTTGCGGTTTGAAAATCTTAATGTAGTAAAATAATAATAATAATAAAGAAAATTCGTTATGCAAACCTGCACATAGAAACACAAGTGAAGACGCGAAAGTAAATATTCTAGGACAGGAATTCAAACAGATATCTGTATTCGGTAGGTCCGGGATCGATATCTATGGCGTGCCTGAAGTTTTTCCGTGTTTTGTTGTCGTGCCAGGTAAATACGGGGATGATACTTTGAAACTAGGTCACCTGTGGTCGACTCCCTCACCTATCACTCAGATATCTGCTGACTCTAAAAATTTAAATTAATCAGGTAGCAAGTCATGGTCACATCTCTAGTGGTTTCCTTGCTGCTGTGTAGATAACCCCTAAGCATAGCGCTAAAATATCTCGTGAGACTACTATTACAAATTGTACTAAGCTTGTCTCTGGAATTTTTTTTCTGTAAGAACTATGGTAGCCGGCTGGTCCGATACAATCTTGTACTTAGGTTAGGTAAATTTACTTTCGAAACAGTAAATAAAGTTTTTTTTAATCCCATCTGCGACCTTGTACATGTAAACTTTATTGATACAATGGCGGACCATTTATCGTAAGTTCGTAACTTTTTGACTTAGTTTCTTTTCTTGTTGTTTAAATTTTTCACATTAGGGTAACAGGTTAATTTAATCTAGTTTTCTTAATCTTGATTACACTAGGTTAGGAAAAGTTTGATTGAAGCGTGCTTACCCTAAAGTGGATTTGTTCCCGTGAGAATAAAGCATGAGTGGGGTTAATATTCCGAGAGTAGGCCTACTCGGTCAGATTTTTTTGTTATTTTCAACGCTATCAAATTTAATGGAACCTGAAGAGAAGCTGACAAGCTCTACACGAGCGGATCATCCATTTACTCCTAAACCAATTACTTTCCTTTTCTTATGTGTCTACATGCTATTGTTGGCATGAGGTTTGTTTCTCGTTAGATACGGAAACGCCAAGAACGTGATGCAACCTTCACATAACAAAAGTAATTTGTTTGGAGGTGTACTCGATTACAATCACTGCACGACCATAATATTCTTAACTTTTTCATGCAATTTCATGTGTTTCATATTCTCGCTTGAGACTCAACACGCTACGTTAAAGCAAGGCTAGGTTAGATAGCATCAAATACGAAAGAGTACAAGGGTCCTGAAGTGTTTACAATAGGGCAGCTCCGTGATAGGTTACATTACCTGGTCCGCACTATACATAACATTACACTCTTTTAATTCATGTGTACGAAGTTAGACATGGGTAATTAACAAAGGTTAAGTTGCTTGCGCAAGGGATAAATGTATCCCTATTATTTACTATAAACTTTACTTCTGGGACCCCCGGTTCCGCCAGCTATTAAAGACATATGTACGGTCTCTACGTCATTCACTTCCAAATAATTTAAACTGACACTTCTATAAAACCTAATAACAACCAGAAATTTATAAAGTATTATGAAAAATTATGTCTCATTACTATTTCGTTAAATACGCACTCTAGTTTATCCACAGATGCGGAACTACATGAATGGTTTGTATGGCACGTATTTATGCTTCAAAATCACGGACTACAGTGTCGAAAGAGCAAAGACAGGTTAGAGAAATGTAATGTGAGATATTTTTATTACACGCTATGCACATTGCCTTTAACACTCCAAAGTACTTTCCGCTCTTTCACTCTCATTTCATAATTTGAAACTGTTTCATTTTGCGTTTCAACTCTTCCACACGCTTTGCAAACATTACATTTCTCCTGTAAATTTTACACATTTAGGGCCCCCAAAGTAAAATTTGTCCATTATTTCTAATGAAACGGATCTGAAATCAGTTATGTATCGCGTGGGTCACAAATCACCGTAAGTCATAACAACTGGTTTCCACAAACGATTGCATTTATTAGCGGAAATTTATCGAACTATTAAGAAAAGTTGATTAACGTTTAAAAAAAAAAACTAAAACACACACACACATATTTAATATCTTCAAAAACACTGAACTGCTGAACAAGACTATATTACACTATATTACAAGACTATATATTCAGCAGTTCAGTGTTTTTGATCTTAATTGCAAGACGTGCAACTATGTTTTGTTGTCAGTTTAATATCTTCAAATCAACACATTACTTTTTGCTTCTTCAAATATGGCTTCTAGCCGCACAAACGGTGGATACGTTACATCCAAGTGTACACAAGATGTGCCGTCGATACACACCCTTCATTACGCCGTACGCCGCTCAATTCGGATAGCAACAACGGCGCATCAAACGGTACAACGGCATAATCAAGGGTGCTAAATGGTGGATTCGGATGGACCTTACGATGATAACAAACCGGAAGTCGTCATCAGACTGAGAACAGGCTTGCCAGTGTTTCCTGATATGTTGTTCCGTCAGGTAGGAAGCGTGTCATACTGCAATGTCCAATGACTAAATAATTAAAATACTTCTTCCTTTCACACTAGCTTCTTAAGAAAGCACCGTAGGAAATTACAATTTGGCGGATTACTTACTTAATGTAGACAGCAATTCACTACATGTGAGCGTCTCCAAGGTCATGGGTTAAAATTCCACCTATGGTTTGGTTTCTTGTGGATATTAACAACCATTGCACTCGTATAATCGTGACGGATCGAAGTCCATAGTTCCTAAAATGGCCCATACAAAATAAAGTTTACTAAAATTTTAAAGAAACTACGAGAGAACTGATTGTGCTTACTATTAACACTGCAGAAACAGTTTTACTTGTTTCATACTTTTAAATTAATTAATTATGAAGCTTATGACTTCCTGGAATTTTAGCCAATGTTCTTCGACGAGTACAGTTTGGGAAAGAATGGGGAAGAAAGCAAACTGGCTTCATTTAAGGCACCATTCTAATATTTACGTACTAGAAACGGAGGGAAGCTCGAGAATGAGTCCAGGATACGAAATCACGGGATACAGAAGGATTTCCACTTCACGAAAGCTTTTCGAACAGCCTCTCTTCCCCCGACAGTTCGCCTTATTTGCATTAACAATGAGAGTATCTTGTTATCCTTATAAATGCTTATTCCGAAGTAGTTCGGATACAATAGAACATTACGATTGACAAGTCTCTTCAATTTTGAATTAACTTTTATTTTGTTCAATTCATTTAGATTCCTTGTTAATGCAAGCAAGAAAACTGTTGATCCAGTTTAAAGTACGTACGTTGTATGGCGTTCCTCAATAAACACAAAACCCGGAATGGTAGTTGAGAAAGTGGCAGTGAAAGTGTGAAATGAGGCAACGTCCTAACATTTATTTAGCGAGACAAGTTCAATTTGATGCATAGGCCTACATGTTTTGGCCTTAAATTATAGTTATTGGTATAACAATATAAACTTACCTTAGTGTAAAGGATATCTATCGATAATTACAACAACTGAAGACTATATAAGTTAAGTTTTACAAAGCAGCAGAGACGTATTTAGGGGTGGGTCCGGGGTATCCGGACCCCCAAGACTCGTGGAAAATAGTATAACTTCATACCCAGACACACATTGGACCCCCCCAGAAGCCCTCGGACCCTCCCAAAACCAACTTCTGGATACGTGCCTGCAAAGTAGCAATTTGTGTTTTATGTCCACGAACGTCTTGTAGTTTGAGCACTGAAATACTAATTGTCCACTGTTATTTGGACAATTTGGATTAATTTGTTTTTAATTCATCCAAGCACATAAAAATCAGAACTACTGGCAGTTAAAAATTTGAAATACAGTACTGACGTAAAAAAGAATGCTAGGCGCCAGACTCGTATTTCAAGTCCTCGTGGCGACCTGGTGATCGGAATTTTTCGAACCCTGCTGTAGTATTTTAATACTGTTTCCTGAATTAATGAATAACTGTTCTTATCAAAACCGTTTATACAGACATAGAAGTGTCTTCAGGTGAAGAATTCAGCTTGTATAACTATTGGTGTCAACTGCATAAATTCACTAGCACTTGCAACCCTTCATCTCACGCAGCCACTTTCCAGCAGAAAGCTGGAGCAACGTTGTCAGATCTTTAAAAGGTGAGTTCTTGCACAAAAAAGATCTGGGATGTGTTTGCTATTGTGAAACAGAAAAATAGTTAGAACACCTATGAAATAAAGTGAAGGTTATAAAAGAACACCGGAACCGAACGCATTTCTAAATCAGACTTGCTGTTGACAAGTAAGTTTGGCATCTAAGGGCGCGCTATTGCCAAACGTATGTGGCCACAACAAAAATGGAGCTAACGACACTTCCTTTTAGAAGCAAGGGAGCGAGTGGTGTTTGTCGTGTGTTAGTGTTTACTGTTTGGTTTGTTATTTTGTGGTTAATTAAATTGTGTAGCGTGTGTTGTCATTGATACCTGTGATTTCTTGTGTATGATTTTCAAAAAATAAATATTAATCGCAGTTACTAACTTGTGTTTTGAGGCGTTTACTCGATAGCAATGCCTACACTCTCCGCAGAATGCTGTACCTACGGTTTATTATTATTATCGTTAGGACTATTATTATTATAGTAGTAGTTAGCATTCGGGAGATCCTGGGACCGATCCCGTCTCAGTGACGGATCCAGTTAAGGGGTGCCTCTCCCTCAAGGGAAAATAATGTATTTATATAGCATTATATCAACAATTTAAATTTCGACTTTGTTTCCCGACAAATATGAATTTTGGGGGATACTGGTGTTACATTCCAGCAATAAGAGGGGATATTCGAAAAATTTACACTTGAAAAAATTATTTAGCGGTAATATATCGAAAATGTCTCCCTTTCATTTCAGTTGCGCCTGTCCCCACACCAAAATCCTGATTCGCCACTGTCCCAGCTGCCGATCATCCTAGCAGGTTTTTTCCTCAGTCACACTAGGCCAATGCCGGGATGGTACCTACAAAAGAGGACCTGGCCGTCTACCTTCCACAATCCTCTGCCCATCATATCCGGCCTGAGCCTCAGATGCCTAAAAAAACTTAAAAGATATTAAAATGCGTAATAATAATAATTAGTATTATTATTTCACTCTGTTGTAATATACGGCACATATCAAATCTTTTAACCTGTTAAAAATGTATATATTAATGTACCCATTTTTTCCACTTCACAAAATATTAATATTTATAGCCGTATTACATTTTGGTATCTGGTTCCACAAACATAGCTGCTGCATGAATGTTTTCCCGTTCTTTGGAAACGATCATTTGATAACACAGACTATTTTCAATAGAACAGCATCTCGTCACGCGGAAAATTAGTCCGTTCGTACCTAAGATTTTGCTGTTATTAATGTATTTTGTCTTAAGAGAAATTAGTAAGCGAAAGTATTCCTCTATCACAGTGTTGGCTCCTCCGCTAGGTACGTGTTGTATTAGTGGCAACATCGCACTGCGCAACTCCAGCTGCAGTATTCCTTTCGGTTTGTTCCTAAGCTAGCATGAATTTGAGTATAGGTCTGGCCCCCGGACTATTGCAAAGTTGAGATAAAATGGATTTGGGTTTCATATTACTGTACTACTATTACAAATGTATTTAATAGGTGATTATGATATTATTAGTATGTGAATGAACTCGGCAAAGATATTCCCAGCCGGTTTATCAAAAACGTGGTCTTTTGGAAAGAATATTAGGTCTGGTCATGGAGGAATTAGATAGAAGGAGACGCCCAAGCTGCCAAATTTTGAAGCTGAAAATGGCCGCCCGTCAATCGTCCAGTGCGGCCATCCGCCATCTTGCGTATGGAAGAAAACCACGAATTCCCTATTGTTTTATGTACAACATACAGATAATATTTACATGAAATCTATATCATATGTTATGATACTTACATTTATTTTTTATGCAACATTTTAATTAGCTCCAGGTGCGGTTGAATGAAAAAATCTAGCAGAATAAACACTGCACAATGAAAAATATTGACATATGTAGCCGTTAAATGCGTAAGATCGCTGGCCACATAGATAGATGTGCTCATTAAGGAATTCTTCTGCGAACGCGGCCGACACAGCTTTATGAGTTCAAAATCCGTTCAGGGCGTGGATGTTCCTTCTTTTTCTTCACTTCTGATCCAGAGGAAGGTAATGACAATTCACCCTTGGTTCACCTTGTCCAGCGGTCTTCCCAGTTCTTTTAAATTTTCCTTCACTTATTACTTGCATTATCGTCACTATTCGTAGGTTTAACTTGTATATATATCATTAAAAAATTCTAAACCAGAAAGAAATGCTTACACTGTAACTTAGATAAATTAGTTATTAATTCCAGATTAAATTCCGTAGAGGGGTAAAATAATAGGTAAAAATTTTTGGAATTCGTTAATATTGAAAAATTTAAGCATTGCCGTCTCGAATTAATGGAGAATAAAGCAGAAAGACCAGTGAAGAGGGAACTCTATGGTAGCAGAAGGGCGGGAATTAGAATGTGTCTGATAAGGCAATAGCAAGATGCAATCCATGAGACATAATCTGGCTTTAATTAACCCACCTTCGCTTACTCAGCATTATTTTGTATCTATGCATGAATTTCCTCCCGTGCGATATCGACTTTATCGAGACGTGCGAGAAGGGATAGCCTCTTAAATAAATGAATAGTTGCTCTCCCGCTTTCCTGAAGAAATTAACCCATAAATATTTTCTGGTATTTTGCGTAACCACAGGAAAGCAACACAACGAACCCGCAGGAAACATTATCGACACCGTACAATGTGACAATGAGTAACTTGAAATGTTCAAAGGTGTAATACACGAGTTCAAAATTGGACCCCGTTCAAGATTTCCATATGAGCAGTTTACTAAATTTTGCAGTATCGTTGATTGATCACTTGCACAAAGAAATTAGCTTTTGTCATGCTAGAAGATATTTCAAGTATCAAAAGCATACAAATTATTTTAGACATAATGTCGAAAACAGGTTAGTCACTTTATATTTATAATTAGACGTTCAACAGACTCCATGTGTCTGCCCCTCCGCAAGTGAATCTAAATAGCTCCCTAGCTATAATTTTTAAATTTCTTGACTACCATAAATTACAATTTACCCCTTGAATCATGTAAACATACTAACATAAAAGATACATATATTTATAACAGTGCTTCTAAGATTCAGAAAGCGTAAAGTGTTCATTTCGAAAAGTTTTGTTACAATTTATTCTCTCATTCACCTGGTCTATGACATGCGAAGCTACATGGTGACCGTACCAGTAATGGACCAGTCGCCAGTGGTTGACTAAGGGAGACAAACAATAATAATAGTTTCTATTGGATATAGTAGTAAACACAGTGCGTTTTATACTTCCATAAGGTTTAATAGTGTAGTCTCCAAATGCTGTGCAATCAGGAAATACAGTACTCCAAAATCAAATAAAAAATGTAAAGGGCATCTGGAAGAGAGCAGAGCGCACAATAAGAGGACAGAAGATATCCGTGCATATCAAGTAGAAGATACAGTGAAATAATTAATTATTGCATTCCTTCGTTGTTCCTTAAATCAAATAATCCTACAGTAAATAGAATCAATTATCTACACTGCAACAATCGTAGTTCGCAATTGGCTACTACAACTGGTCAACTATTGGTGCAACTACACCTTCAGCAATATATTTGTCTGTTGTGTTAAATGAAATAAATGTGAGCTACTTTTTCTTTGATTTATTCTGCATGGTCTTAGGGTTTGTTTCGTATATTTTTTCTATTATATAAACGTCAGTTCTTGCTTCGAGTTGAAATTTTCCTTATTTGGTCAAACATTGATACGGCCACCCTATAAATCACATTATTGAATTGTAATCACATTTAATTTACACCTGAAGGTTTGGTATTATGGTTAAAGAATGCAAACATACACAGATAATTTGTCAGTACTTATAAAATATTGTATAGATCAACATAAAGAGTAAACAAAACTTCCAGTGAACATCGAACGTTGCGTAACGAAAAACAATTCCCCAAAGTGCATGAAATATAATGAATACTACTGACATTTCCTTTAGTCAGTTTTCTTGTAATTATTTAAAACCTATGAGAAAAATAGAACAGCAATCCTTCTCTTTAAATTCTCGAATTAACATATTGACGGCATAATGAAAAGCATAGAAAAGCACTTTTAATTGTCTCCATGCCATCAATTTATATCAACATTTTATATTTCGACAGAAGTTTTCTCTAACACTCACCTGTGAAATGTGACATTGAGACCTTTTTTATTGTATCTGTTGATACATCCGAAAGCGGCACAACTCAATACCATTTTTAAACTCTCATAAAAGCACCAAGAGTGATCTGGTTATTTGCATGTCTGTGAATGCAATACTTCAATTTTCTTCCATACGCAATATGGCGGACCGCGATACATACAGCCGGGGCGGCGGCCATTTTCGGCTTCAATTTATTTTCGAAGTAGGGGTACGCTTGGGCGTCTCCTTCTATCTTATTCCTCCAAGGGTCTGGTATGCCCAATGAATTTTGTTTAAATGGCCGAGGTATACTTATTGTGCAAAGGTAATATTTTAATTATAGGTTTGTATGAAAGATTGGACGCCGGAATGACTGACTCTTTTTAATATAGTTAAATTTTACTTTTGAGTAAAAACTTATCAGTTTCTATCCTTTTGTTAAACAAAAATATTTTAGAACCGGCCATTTATTATTCTTATATAAAATCAAGAGGAGAGGAGTTACTTTGTCACATAAGTGCTTTAGTTTTAGAATCTAGTAATGACAAGTACCTCATGCAGTAGTGTATTATTATAATTTTTACTGACAAGGGAAGTACCCATAGGCGTAATCAAGAAATTGCTGGAACTGCAGATTAAATTAATTGGCTCTTTGTACTGAAGTTACCGAAGCAAATTTTACCTGCTAGACGGTAAACCCCTACCACTGGACCAAGGTCAAAGTCAGTAATTCAAAAGTCAAGAGGTACTCTATTAACTCTCAAACGAAGCCTATAATCAAAACAATAATGATAGCATGGTGTTATGTGAGAGGTGACCAACATTTCGTGGTATATAAACAGCATGTCCGCCATCTTGAAATTTACCATATGGAATTCCAGTCAGACTTTATAAATAGGAAGGTGGTCATGTAATATCAGTTTGGACCAGAAAAGTCTCATAAATGCAATACTAAAATTCGTTTTAAGATATATTCATTAGTTTTCAAGCTATTAACAGCTAAATTATTTGTATATATTAGGAAATGTTTGTAGTAGTATATATGAAATGTTTGTATATAATTAACAATTACTGTCTGAAACCCAGCCGCCATAGCTTAGTTGTTAAAGCGTTAACTTCGCATTCGGAAGACACAACATTAAATATCGAAGGCATACTATCAGGACTGAGGTTTCTCCAGTATTTTTCTCAGTCACACCAGGCAAATGCCAGGATGGTACATTCAATTTTGACACTGCCCATCTGCTTCCTACATTCGTTTTGCTATCCTATATCACCCTGAGCCATACACGCCTAAGGGCCATAAATAGATTCAAATTGAAAATTCACACTAGAGGATAATAATTATTGTGTCGTGATACATATTTTTATTGTTCGTTTTCTGGCGGGGTTCAAGGGGAGATATGGAAGAACTATGACAATCAATCAAAGGTGCTCGGTAACTTGAAAGATTAGTGAACTCATATCTAAGGGATTGTGAAGAAAATTGCGTGATACAAACAAGTTTTCTAGTATTCACAGTTGTAAATAAATACAGGTCTATTACTTCTACAGTAGTTCAAGATTCAATGTGCAGCTTCTAAATGTCGCACTGCATGTATCAAGTATCTGTGAACATGAAGATGTATCATCGAGAGTAAGATTTCCTTAGTAGATGTTGGAACAAACCTTAGGTTTTCTATAGCCGAGACAGAACAAAATGCTTAATGCGATGCTGTATTTATCGAAGCGTAATAAAATATGATGCTAGTCTGCTATTCTCCGAATAAAAATATACTTTGAAAGGCTTTTATATCACGCCACACTGATTCCGATGCGCCAAACAAAGCACGTGACGACAAAAAAAAAAAGATTACAGCGGATTGGAAACCCTGGAATAAGTGAATAAATAACGCTAAGATGGGTTTGCAGTGAAGAATAAAGCAATGTATGGGAGATTGATGCCTGTATACGTTTAGCTTGAAAAGAGTTACTCCAAGCCAAGAAATGATACTATGGGACTCGAAAAGAAAATTAATTAATATATATATATACGCAACACCGCATATGTGAACGAGCTTAGATGAAATGGTTCTACGAGAAGCATTTCATTTGAGTTGACATGCTATATTTGGAGATTAAACCCCCCGCAACAGTGGAAAAATAAGACGGACGAACCGAAGCCACTCGAACACGGTTGTTACAGAGAACCACCCTTAGAAACTAATTCGATGCCAGGAGAGGCAGAAAAGGGGGTGAAACAGAAGATACCTGCATGAATAGGAGAGAATGCACCGCATGGGGTTATCACGGAAGTGTTAGTATTAATTCCAGTACTGTGACGATGAGAAGGGGAATAAAACCGTGAAAAAGCAATCGGTAATGAATGAAAGGTAAGTACCTAGAGCAGGAAGGTATTAATGCGATAGAGCAATGTACACTACAATGAATTTGTATGGGAAAAAAGAAGAACGATATTTAATCGGAAGAAATAAGTTCCGAAAGAAATAAAGAAGAACAAACGGTGGTGTGGGGGAAACGTATTTGTGACGCGGCACTTTGATGATTGAAATGTTAAAGAACAAACGGAAATAAAAGTCAGAGAAACAGATGAAAGACGTGTGTGCAGAAATGAATGAGTACTATACAGGTAGACAATGGACGCAATGCTCAGTTATCCGAATAGGCAAAAATATTTTTTTAAAAAACATAAGACGTTTATCACTGAGTTTTACATGATGATACCCAACTCCTACAAATGGGGAGAGGGGAAGAGAGGGAAAATGAGATGGGAAATAATACGTCGTTACCAACGTAGGTTAGCCAATTAGCCTCAACCTCCGTGCATCTCTTTCGATACAACAAGCATGTGATGCATTTGAAATAATCAAGAGTAATTTCCTAGTGACAAGTGGACGTGTGAGGTTACTGCCTTCGTAGGCATAGATATATCTGTCTACAAGTGATTGTGTCATATTATTACCGTTTTAATACTGTATGCTCTGCTCATGGAAATAGATTGATGATCGTGTAAAGGTGATGATATAGATTGCTGAAACGGGTAAGGGAATGGAAGTCGGACGACGTTCCATTGATTGATCTGTTGTAGAATCAAATATATATTTAATGAACAGCTAGTTATCTTTGTAAATTGACGCTACTATATCAAAAATTATAACAAGACTGAAAGGAAGTTAACTAGATTGTTAATGACAACGTCAGGACTGGCAAGAGCAAGGTTCTGCACGGAACAGTAGTGAAATAACGTGAAATGTAATGTTCAATGCTTTTAAATAAACCTTAGTAAATAATGGATAGTAGGAAATGAAGTTTATGGAGTTTCTCAATTGTTTCAGACAGGTATGACTATACTAGCAATAGGTATGAAGTCATTTTATGCACGATAAACATACAGATTGATAACAGCAAGCATCGAATAGAGACCGTACAATACTGATTTTTTCCTATGTATCAATTTTCTCCGTCAATGTGGCACCGCTGCCTCTACCTATTTTCTCCATCAGTGTCGCATTGCTACTTTTAGACTGGACACTATACAATGGGGAAAATAACGCTTCAATCGCTGTACAACCAAATCAGTAAAATGACAGCCGCAGTGTTACAAATTGCTTATCAACAAACAAATCACTACTACTTTCGCCCCATCCTTGATCCTTTCAAATGATAATAATAATAAAATACAAAAGAAGAAGAAACTAGTTCTCGAACCTTAGGATGGGGAAATTAAGCTGCAGCCGTTATGTTAATAACACCACGACTCGTCAATATAGTCATCGATCGAATGCCCCTAACGACAGAGCTACTGGCATACTATAGAAACATTTGTCACACTTAGAAAGCCATAAAGAAATATTGTAGCGAGTAAATGTCGGTAATCGAAAGTGACACATTAAGGATCAATGCGCAGTCGTTAATCACAAGATACAGAATAAATCCCCACAGAATGTACTGTAATTGAATGTGTGTATTATGGTAGTATGACTGAAGATGGAACACAGTAATTTGAAGTCGACGTGACATTCAGATATAGAATATGTATCAATGGCGGAAATACAAAAATAAGTAATTACATAGGTTATTATGTATACAAAAACCAGACTTTACACTAAAAGTATACGTGAAGGACATAAGAAACATACAACTGATGTAGCAGGTAAATACGGGCGGCCCCTGTAATACATTAGCTTGCAGACGGAACAAGATCCACGAAATACCACTGCAATGATTGGTGCTTGTTTTGAATGATTGGCATGTAACAAGATAAACAAGCATGACGACAGTCGAAGAGTGTAGCAACTAACAAGTTGTCAGGTGAACTAGATTACTCGTTTTCCAGTCTTTGATTTAAAATTAGTAGGGGAAACATACACAGGTGACAACAGATCTTAAAGGCCTACACATAGCACCAACAAAATAAAGATTAGGTAAAAGAATAATACTAATATCCAAAATAGCCAGTTTATTACCGGAATGGTTGCGAACATGTATTTAATCAATAAGGGCGTCAGGCGTTTATGGTAAAAGCATATTTCGCGAATATACAGCAATATCAGTAGTCAATAACGCCATCCAAGGACTGATAGCGCTATGAAGTAAATGGATACGTCATTTGTGCAAACACTTTGGACTTTGAGATTTCCAAACTTCCTTAAACATATTGTCTTTACTTTGATGCCATTGGATAAATATATTACAAAATTCAAATGAAAAAGAGCACTGTGACTGGTTATAAATGTCTATAAAGAGGCATATCGACAGGATGTGAACCCGATCCAGGGACAATGGCTATTTGTGAATGTTGCGAGGTTAGAGGTTATTGACAACTGTATTCTGAATCCTAAAAACCGTTGGACGCCGATATCTGCTGTGACATGCATTTGTGGCTTTTCCCTAGAATCCGAATATCGTGATTGTACCAACTTATCAGTGGAAACTCTGATAGAGGACGTTCTGAAAACGTTATTTTTATACATATGATAAACTATATGAACTATTTGTAGAAATGCTTTCAGATTAGGACATTCCAGTAGGACTGTTTATAATCACATACGTAAAGATGATTGCAAATGACGAGTATCTAGAAACAATATACCATGTACTATAGAGAAAGGACTTTGTACATGCAGCTTCACTTCTGCCAATGGATCAGGATTCAAAATAAAAAATAGAGATTTCTTTTAATAAAGAATGATGTTTTGTTTCACAACAGACTTATACAGTTTTAGCATTATTATTGCATGGAACTGTAGAGTTGATCATAAACATTTACAAAGCAAGGTTTAATGACATCCACATGTACAATTGTAATTACATACATTTTTAATAAAAAGTACACTGATACAAAATAATGTAGGATAACTCGCACGATACAAAATTTGTCAATATATGTAAACAAATTGCTAAAAAAGAACATCGTGTAACAATCAGAATATAATTATTGTTGTTGCATAAAAAGAAATTGCTACGAAAGAACAATGTCTAACCTCCAGGATACAGTTTTGTCGTCTCATATAAACAAAATTAGCAGAAAACAATATTGTCTAACACCCAAGGCTTCCTTTTTGTCTCATTGCAATTGAATTACACAGATTGATGCAACATATATTTGTCTAACTAGTAGGATACAATTCATGTGATTTGTAAAGCAATAGTAACAAACAAAACTGTAAAGTACTATCAATGATGCATACAGATATTTTAAAGAACAACCACATTCTCTGGCTGTTCGAATGGTAGTAAAGATATGTTGAAAGAGAACTGACTATAATCAATACGCACCACAAAACGAAATGCTCGTTTTACATATCTTTTGGTTCCCTTAACCTCGAAACCCATATGGAACAGTTAGATATTCTTCCGTATCTTCTGGATTTAATTTGTGTCGCTTGTGTTGCTGCAGAAGAGCATGTCTTTTTGTTTGAACCTCCTGTTTATGGGAGTTCGATTAACTGATCTACTAGAAACGCAAAGCTTAGATGAATATCTGATGAAAGGCGATTTTCCAGACTTGTTCAATACCACTCGCAATTAGCAGTACGTTTGTTTATATTCAGAACTGGACTATTACGATATTGGGAGCAAATCCCAAATAGAAGCAGAAGCTGTTACTAAATGACTATTACTGTGTGTCGCAAATAAAAAAACATCAGATTTCCAGCATGAACTGTTACAATATTGTCGTCCGTATCCTAACGCTGGCACTCATTTGGTTTTCTAATCTCATTGAAGGTAGGATAAATGGACTTCAATGTTTTCTTCATACCTCGACCATAGCTGTAAGTTCGATGTTTTGTTTTCTGTCATGTTATTTTAAAGATAATACAATCCCAACTATCCCAAACTTCGGATTTCATAATGGGACGATTCAAAGTAAGCAAGCTAAACTGTGGCTTCTATATGTGGGTTTAAGATTCTGGGCCAGTTTTCTGGAACTCCTTCTAGTCATTTCGTGTAATAAACCAATACTTCCGACCCTATTTGAAATTCAGTTTGCGTGTAATTTCTGTCGTAAAATCCCTTTAGTTTCAGATAATGTCGATAAATTTTGTCGACCGCTTCTTTGCGTATCCTTGGAAATTCTTCTCTTGGTACTTTGGTGTGGGGAGTTGCCCCAAAAGTACAATCAGCCACGGTTCTTGGCAAGTATCCTGTAACCAGAAAGTGCGGTTTCTGTTGTAAATTTGCTTGCACTGAATTATTCTAAGCAAAAATTGCTTTTGAAAGAAATTGTGGCCAGGCATCCACGTTATTTCGTGTGTAAAATTTCAAAATTTGTTGATTGGTTTTTATTGGGATTTCCTGCTGAACCCGACCTACTGTGATTAAAGGCCGGGTTATATTTCAGTTCGAAATCATGCTTTTGAGATAATGTTTTACTGCATCACTGGTGTTTGCTGGATAGAAGTCTAAAATCAAACTTCGTGGTGCTCCGTAAAATATTATTAAGTCATTATCTTAGAAATTAGAAACTGTTTAAGCTGAAATGGTATCTACAATGCTAGCATTCATGAAAGGAGTGGCAGCCTCGATTCCAACGTGAATATACTTCCTATTATTTGCTAATGGTATGGGTCTGAAACTGTCATCAATTAATTCTTCACCGATTTTTCCTATTGGGTGATGTAGTTCTGCCTGACGTTTCTTGGGCTGTTTCTCAGAGCCTGACAAGAACAAATGTGGATTTTATATCCTAAGTAATGTTTAAGGTGCGTTAGGTAGTATTTTTGTAAACAGAACCTGTATAGTTTGGTGAGTCCAACGTGTCCTGATGTTAGGTAGGAGTGAATATTGTCAAACCATTGATCTGCCATGGTTTGTGGTATACGTAAAAGAAGAATTTGGCCATAGTGAGGGCTCTTCTGCACTCTATAGAGAATGTCATCTTTAAGACATTCTCTACAGAGAATGATGGTTCCACTGGTTCTACACCAAGTAGCGCATCTATTAAAGGATAAAAGAAAGAATATTTCCGCTGTTCTGATTTCAAAGTTGCAGCTGATATGAATTCACGAAAACAGAGATTAATATCCAATGGATTCGTACGAAAAGCTAACTCTTCTTCTGAGTTTTTAACAAAATCAGTAGTTTTATGTTTAATTGCTACACTTTTCATGTTTTATTCTTTCTCTTGTTCTTCTTTCATATCACTTGATTCCTTCTCAATTTCACAACGCTGTTCTAAACACGAGAACAAATCATCTGGTTGTAGTATGCCTTGTTTATATCTTATTTCAAAATTGTAACCAGCTAGATAGGAGCAAAATGTTGTATATTAACCCCCATGTGGTCTTGCTCCGACTGTAAATTTACCAAGCACCGGCTCTCGGTATAAAGAATGAACGGTCTGTTAAAAATATAATAGCGATACCGACGAAGGGCGTATAAAATCAGGTTCGATCTCAGGTACTCACCCTTACATTTTTGTACGCATTAAGGGAACACCCTGTATATAGTATACGAGTGTAATCAGTTCATGAGAGTCTACTCTGTACAGGAATGATGTGGACGCTTTCGAGAAGTACGAACTCTGTTCATGATGAAGCATACCATTTAGGCGGAAACTTTCATCGAGAATTGGGCAGAAAAACTGGTACTCCGTTTAGACCAGCGAATTAATGAAAGTGAAACTTCATGATGAAGTATCAGAAGCATTAGCGTAAAGTTCGTATATCTTCATATTCTTGTGTTACTATTGTCTATCTGTTTACATTTAACCACAGGTTGAAAAATTAGCCCTGGTATGTAACAATCTCTTTAGGCGTTAGTTATGTATAAATTATAGGCAAAGGGTAAGACGCACATGTTTACCACCCTTGTCTTACCAACATTCTTTAACGCCTGCCATCCAGGGTTTTTCCTACCATCCTCAAGTATCCTTAACCCCCCCAACATCTCTGAAATACCCCTAAATGTAATTACCAAACCCCACCCCCTCTATCAGCGCTCGTCATTAAAAACGTATCACCTCTCGTAAAAACTTATCAGAGAATTCTGAAAGTAGCCAAACATTTTCAGAAATTTAACTGAAAATAATAAAATTATATGTAGTGCCAACATATAAGATAGTGCTTTAATAGAAAAGCCAAAGGAAGTTTACAGCAATGCAAATTTAAAAACAATATATTGTAAGAAGTTTATTTAAAATCTTTAAGTATAATTTCATGTAAATCATGTATTACATATAATTCAATAATATAATTCACAGCCATTTTCAATCCACTACTGGATGAGGCCACTCCCGGAGGGAGGAATTGGTCTATTGCTCCCATGATGACCAGACGTGTTGGGAGAGTAGAGCAGAAGCTCTCAATTGTAATCGCCACTGTCTTTTATACATAGCAGCTCCCCAATTGCATAATGAAGCTGGGTAGGCATTGAACCTGACCTCCTCGCTTTGGAAAAAATCCTTTGGAAGTGCCGAAAATCGAACCTGGGACCCCACGATCACCACTAAGCGACGGTAACCACTAGACCGGCAGGGCGGTCTCTCCCTCTTTCTCTCTCTCCCACTATCTCTCCCTCTTTCTGTATATATAAGGCCGGGAAACCGGGACAGGACCGGCAAACCGGAACTGTCGATCCAAAAGGCTTCTGCCACTAACTGGGAGGAGACCCCTTAATTCCTCTTGCTGAGACTTAAGGGAACCGACTGGGGTAGACGCCTAATGTCCAATCCATACGTCGTTGAGCCTGTTAGTACCCAAGCAACTGCTTGGTGAACGAACATGGATGGGCTGCTCACCAACCCGCATTAGCTCACAGCGTGGTCAGTCAAATGTCAGCACCCCTCCTTTCTTTACATATGATGGTACAAGCAAGGAAACAGCCTCAGAGGTCCTCATTGCCCGGAGGACGGAATGCAGCTGGCAACGGCAGCGGTCAGTCCTGCAGGAAGTCAGAGGGTCAAAATGCCCTGGTTAGGACTGTAGACTGCCAGGACAGCGACACGGCAACTAGAACGGACCTATACGTGGCGACCCTCAACTGTCAGTCACTTGTATTAGAGGACAAATTAGAAGAACTGCAGAATGAACTTAAGAGGATTAAGTGGGACATCATAGGACTATCAGAAGTGTGGAGGAAGAATGAAGAACAGTTGGAACTACCGTGAGGGCACACGTTCTACTTCAAAGGAACAGAAACTGGAAAAGCGACAGGCGTTGGCTTTATAATTAATCAAGACCTGTAGTCACGTATCACAGAAATTGAAGGAATTTCAGATAGAATCGCACGGGTAGTAATAAAGATTAACAAGAGATACAGTATGGAAACTATACAAGTGTATGCTCCAACAACCCCGTACCCGGAGGAGGAAGTCGAATACGTATACGAGGAGATACAGAAGATTTTGGATAGTAGCAAATCGCATTACAAAATTGTAATGGGAGACTTCAATGCGAAAGTAGGAACCAAGCAGAGCAGTGACACGAAATTGGGAAACTGTGGATTTGGCAAAAGAAACAAGAGAGGAGAGAAGTTAGTGGAATTCTCAGAAGCCAACAGACTGTTGATTTCCAATACATTTTTCAAGAAACCGCCCCAGAGGAAGTGGACTTGGAAAGGCCCAAATGGGACCAAAAACGAAATAGACTACGTTCTATCAAACAACAGGAAAATTTTGCAAGACCTGTCTCTTCTCAACAGTTTCAAAATCTCGAGTGATCATGGGATGGTGAGATGTAAGCTGAAACTAAATACTAGACTAGAGAGAAAGAAGCTTACCAGAGGAAAACCGTCAGTTTTAGATCTGGAAAATCTTAGAAAACACAGACAGACATTCGAGATAGAACTAAGCAACAGATTCAGCGCCTTGGAAGAGTTAGAGGATGAAGAAGACATCGATAGCAGAAATAAAATACTGCCTGAGATAATAAGAGAAACAGCCAAGGAGATGGCAGGTACCAGAAAGAAAAAAAAGAGCAAAATATCAGAAGAAACTAAGCTCTTGATGAAGAAAAGAAGGGAAATGAAAGAAGAGGAAAATTGCATAAAGAGGATTGAGTACATAGAACTAAATAAAACCGTAAGAAAGAAAATAAGAGAGGATGTACGAAGATATAACGAAAATCTTGTTAGAAATACAATCGAGAAAAACAAGAGTTTGAAGAAAGCCAAACAGCAGCTCATGATAGGGAAAAAGCAAATAATTGTAGTTAAGAGACCAGACGGGACCGTAACACGAATAAAGAAGAAATTACAAACATATTTGAAAATTTCTACACAGAATTGTACTACTCCAAGGAAGAGCTAGGAAATGAAGACTTAGAAGAAAATGATGTAGAAGTCCTAGACGTAATGAAAGAAGAATTGGAGGGATGAAGAACGGAAAATCACCAGGAGAAGATGGACTCACAGCAGAGATGTTTAAATGGGGAGGTGAAAAAATGAAAGAGGAACTTGGTAAATTATTCTCAATGTGCCTGAGGAAGAGAGAAATACCCAGAAGTTGGAACAATGC